>NMRB01001592.1:133397-145763 GCA_002633025.1 Notospermus geniculatus | reverse complement strand
CCCCGATCCGGGCCTCGGAGGAAAAGCAAGATGGTTTTATGCAGAAACTGACCAGTGAGACCTTAAACGCGATTAGCCAATCAGCAACCGTCATTCTCCAGTGCAGCGAGTGTACACAATATTTGAATCGTGGCAGTGGTGCCAGTGCATCCAAAATCAACAAGGGATTGTTTTGGGGCCAAAAATATTGTCAGAATGACTTCAGAAGAGGCTCATTCCAGCAAAGATGAATTGGAAAGCATGAAGTATTCAGAGTTGCGGAAACTGGCTAAAAAGTATGGCGTTAAAGCCAACATGAAGGTAAAATAAACAGTTCGAAAATCAAAAACATCAACATCAACAACATCCATGCCATGACATGCATGATGCACGTCGCGTCGAATAGGGCCTAAATACACACATGCAATGCATAGGCTAATGCATGCACTGCAATGCCATTATTGCAGTGCAGGTAGGCCTAGGCCTATATGTCCGTTCATTGGAGTTGATCCCATCTTGTTGTGCCGACTAGGCCTAGGCAGGGGCCTAGGGGGCCTAGATGCAGTTCTTTTTTTTTGAAATGTACTTTGTAGGCTAGGCCTAATAGCTAATTCAGTTCGGGAAAGTTCCGAATTTGGAAACGTTTCTCTCGGATTTTGGAAGCCCAGCGATTCCAATAGGCCTACCGTAGGCTAGGCCTATTGGCAACATTTATTTTTTCGGAAGCGGTTTTCGATTCCGATATCGGAATCGGTGTAGGCCTATTTGCATGTTAGGCCTAATCGGGATATGAGTATCAAAAATCGGGAAGTGTTTTTTTCCATTAACAGATGGCAGCACCTGTGACCTTGTATTTCACGGCGTACAATCTGAATTGCTGGAGTAAGTTGGCTGCAATCATCGATAAACATCAATTATCATCATCAAAAGGCTTGATTGTGCCAGAATCTCTGGGCTTCCAAGTTCAGAAACGTTCCCGATATTGGAATCGAAAATCGCTTCCAAAAAAAGAAACGTTGCCGAAGTCGGAAACGTTTCCAATTTTGGAACTTTCCCGAACTGAATTGTTATTCTCCTCTTGCAGGCTGAAAAGTTGGTCAA
Organism: Notospermus geniculatus; assembly: GCA_002633025.1. Classification (NCBI taxonomy): domain Eukaryota; kingdom Metazoa; phylum Nemertea; class Pilidiophora; order Heteronemertea; family Lineidae; genus Notospermus; species Notospermus geniculatus. The sequence continues at coordinate 144,683 of NMRB01001592.1, read as the reverse complement.
GGCGATACTCGACATTCAAAAGTCCGGAGACTGTCATGATGATATCATTGAGGATACCCATAAAATCCCTGATGCAGATATCCACAACAAAAGGCGAGGGAAGACAAAACAGTTTTCAAGAAAGAGAACCTTCTCTCCAAAACCAGGGGCGGAGTTGATTTCACACAAGAGAACAAAATCAGCCGACCTGAAATCATCTGGAAATGCGTCTGCCTCAGAGTGTTCCACCACTGGTGCAGTTGTAGTACCCGTCATTGCTGAACCGGAAAATAAAAAACGTTTTGCGTCAAAGATTAGTGGTGAACCAGCACGTAGAAAACGGAAAGCATCTTCATCACCTAAACTTAATCGCACCTTTGAATTAGATGTAAGTTTAAAACTAACTGACCAAAGACATGATCTTTGGCATAAAATGCCAGGATAAAATGTCACTCTATCATAAAGTGAGATACTGAGAGTACAGTTGTGGGAGGTAGATCCTTTTGAAGTTAATGTACCTATCCCTGAAGGAACTTGAAGATCAGCATTTCAAAATTTTGCTTTTTTACAGAAGGAAAATTCAGAAGAACCGACACGTAGAAAACGAAAAGCATCCTCATCACCTAAACTCAACCGCACCTTTGAATTAGATGTAAGTTTAACACTACCTGACCAAAGGACATGAAGGAAGGATAGATGACTATTTTCATGCAAATATCTGTAAATGATGAAAACCAAACAAAACCGAATATACATATATGATCTTTGGCAAAAAATATCACTTTAATATTGTTAAACAGTACTGTCCTCTATAAGTGAGACACTGAGGGTGTTGTGGGAGCTAAATCCTTATTATGTACCGGTAGCTATTTCTAATGGAAATTGAAGATTAGCATTTCAAAATTTTGCTTTTTGTTGCAGGAAAACTCAGTTGATGCGAAAGAACCAAAGGCAAAGAAAACCAAGAGGGAGAGTGGACGTGCAGCTAGTGCAACAGAGGTGAAGAACGAAAGACGGAGAACACGGCAGTCTGCAAGCCCTGCTGTAAAAAACATGTTGGACTCCCTTAAACCAGGCATGTCAGTGGACCAGATGAAGAGCACATTGGTCGCAGCTCTGGACAAAAATGTTGAAGAAAAAAGTAAGCCACTTGCAATGGGAGACTTTCCTGCCGTTCGAGGCCACCACTGGTTAGCGGTCCCAGAACGTCATGAAATTTGACGTCACGGAGAAATGCACGCCACAGCGTCATCCATAATGACGTGGACGCCGTGGCTTTCATCTGCAACATCGAATTTTGTGACGCTCTAGGACCGCTAACAGGCGGCCTCTGACGGCAGTGAAGTCTCTCATATCTTGCTCTTCTTTTTCATCCCATGATCATTTCCTGAAAACGGTTCTGTCGCTGCTGGTCGGCACTGGACGGCCCCGTCCCGGACGCAGAAATGCCAAACCGGCACTTGGCCTAAAAGAGTATTATCCCACCATGCACCACGCACACTTCCGAATTTCCTTTCTATTCCCATTCACCAAATGTGCTTCCCAGCAGGGCTTCCTGACACAGTTCTGACCAACAACGACAACGGCGGTTTGCCTAAGTTGCAATAGAGTGGATCGGGATTATTTTGACGCCAAATGAGCTCATTATTTCCACTCTCAGGTGCCAGGAAATCACATATCAGCAAGTCTAGATTTCAAATTTTTCTGGGGAGGGCCTCCAGACCCCCTTCCAACCGGCACTCATTTAGTCCTGTGCAGAACCCTGTGAAAATATCCTGTTGTGTTTTTTCTTACATGTAAATGAATTTTCTGAGTACAGCAGGCAGACAGCTGTTCCACATTGACAGTATGAGTTTATTTCATTTTCCACTCTTTCAGAGGAGCAAGTGTCCACTGACCACACAAATATTCCTCGATTTGCTGCTTTTCTTGCCAAGAGAAAAGCGGCAGCAGCCAATGCAAAGAAACCCATTACGCCTGGGAACAAGGACTGGGAAAAGATTCATCAGCGCGCATTTTCCAAACTTGATTCTATCGATTCATATCTCGAGAAAAGAAGGAAGAGAGTTGCGTATTTAACGGGGTCAGTCAGTAAGACTGATACAAACACATCAGGAGAAAAGAATAATAGCAGTCAAAGCACACGAAAGGTAGTTACCAATGTACATGTATGTGTAGTCATTTCATCCATCTGAGCTGACGTGTACTGTAAGTGCAAAAGCCAGGCACTTTCCTGCTGACCTGACCAGCTCCTCTGACCCCAGGTTTGCTAAAAGCCAACACTTCTCATCATTGTTGAAAGATGAAAAGTATGTTTTGTTATTCTAGATCTTATATCTCCTCTTTTATTTTCAGAGTGGTGCAAGAATTGTTAGGCCCATCAAGGGACAGTCCCAACCAGTTCCAGCTGCATTTGTTCCGACTGTTACCTCTACTGCTGGCGTGAATTTCAACTTTTCATCTGCTGCCAAGAAAGTGCCATCAGCCAAAAAGACTCGAAGGACACCTGGAGTAACCAGTGCTAAGCCAGTCAAGGGCAAGGTGCAACCAGGTCCAGCAGCATTCACTCCCATTGTAGCTTCAACTGCCAACATGAATTTAAACTTTACTTCTACCTCCAAACCAAAGTCGTTGGCAAAGAAGCCAACAAGAACACCCGGTAAGTAAAGAGGTGTGAGTCGGTTGGATCTATAAATTTTTTAAGTTCTTGAAAGATATCTGTTACAGTAGAACTCACATATAACGTACTGATTGGGATCATTGTCCGTTGTATGCGAAGTCTGTTATATGCACATTGTGTATGCATTGTTAAGATGAGACTGGGACTTCACGAATCGCTAAGCTATAGGTGAGTGTCCGGTTAATGTGAGGCTGTTATATGTGAGTTCTGCTATGTTATATGTTGTTTTTTTTTAGGAAGTGTCGTTCAATTCAAGGCACAAAACACATCAATTGCTGGTAGCCCAAAGAGAGCTGTATTTGACCTCAAGGCTAGTCTCGCAAAACCATTGACTTGGAAGCCATACACTGGGAAACTTCAACCTTTGGATAAGAGCAAAGCTGGAACTCAGACCCCAGCAGTCAACACCCCTGGGAAAGGAGACAAAACCCCAGGAAAAACAGTCCGTGTGCCACATCAGAATCTTGTGAAAAAGAAAACAAATCCACCTACGAAGTAAGTGCACATTGGTTCAACTTCACACAATGCTGTGTATGAGAAATGGACAATGACGTGGGAGGAAAAATTTCATAAGACTTTTGCTGTCTTCCTTGGTGAATTCTTGACTGTTGATTGTCTGACTATCACAGGCATGACAGGATTTAAAGTTTTTTCTTGAACTGGAACCATTTCTAAGATAATATTTGGGGAAAGGAGCTGTGGTTCCTAATTTCTCTGTCAAAAAGCAGTAGTATGCTGATACAACATTAGATGTGATGTTTTGAAATATTCTGTTGTCACTCAAGAAATATTCATCGACTGTTTCGTTTTGGTTTCAGGGATGATCGAAGACGAGCTATTCAGGCAGGCAGAGCGAACAGGAAGGCAGACAACATGCTGAAACGACGCGGAATTGTTGCATGAGATGATTATTTTGTCTAGTTCATGTGTGTCTTGTGCAATCATATTGTATGAGTGTTGGAATTGACTGATTGTTTTGTTGTATAAAAATGTTGTGTATGCGAACTATGAATACATTTTTATGAGCATTTGCTTGGGCGTGTCAGCCTCAGTTGAGTTGTTCCGTGAGTCCCACTTACAGTCCACACTGAGAGTCCTACATCTTAAGAAATATGTACCGGTAGTAATCATGCAGTGGGAACTGATTTTTGTTGATGTACAGTGGAACCTCTCTAAAGGACACCTTTGGGACTGACAAATTCTTAATTGAGAGGTGTCCTGATTACAGAGGTTGAAGTGAATAGAAATGACCAGTTTGGGACTGAACTTCGGTGTCCTTAATAGAGACCTGTTCTGGCAGAGGTGTCTGTTAAGGGAGGTTCTACTGTATTTTAATTTTTTTCTAGTACTGGCATTGCAGGTTTGGCTGAGAATAGGGGTATTGTCCATTTCTTAGTTTCCTATCCGTTTTGGATTGATTCCAATTGTTTGCTCGGGATGCATCATCATATTATAGTAGTTGAGACAGTTGTGCGTGCGATAAGGGATTTGATAATTTCCCTCTGGAAATGACGCTTTGACATGTTAGAGAATGGCAATTTATTTCGTGTACCATATTTGTTCATAAAACATTAATCAACTGTCCAGCATCTTGAATCATCAAGGGTACGGTACATATATGTATCGCTACGCTGTCAGACTAGGCCTTCACTTGTGAGCAGAGTGTAATTGTGACCCGTCACAGCAAAGCTAGGCGCATGTCGCTCGGAAGGTGTGCCTCAACGAACTAAGATGACACCAGGAGAGAATGAAAGAAATAGACTGTTTCAGATTTCATAATAGACAGACAATATTGAAACTGACAAACATTTGGTCTCAACCTGTCAAGCTACAAGCGACATGCACCTGGCTTTGCTGTGATGGGTTACAGTTAGTAGGCAAAATAACCCTTGGCCTTGATATGTCAAGATGCTAGTCAGGGGATTTTTTTGACTTTGAATAATTAAGGCCCGAACCCACTGACGCATTTTCGCGCAGCGGGAAAACGCACCAGCAGAAAATGCTTTGTTAAAAGGCAGCGGACCAAGAAAATAACAAAGGATTTGTCGGGCAGTGATGAAACCGGGGTGGAAAACGCGACAGTGGGTTCAGGCCTGACAGAATTATTGTTATGGTCAATTGTATTGCATGCTTATTAGTGTACTCATTCTTATGACATATATCATCATGACATATTCACGGCTATGAATGGTTTTCTGTCACAAATTCAACAGCTCAGCCACTGTTAGTGTCTTGTTATACTTGAAAAGTAGTCTATTCATCAATTGGGAGGGGGTGCCAAAAACAGGACTAGATCTCTTGCTAATCAAACTGTTTCATCGAATTATTCAGATTATGACAATCCAACTTAAGCAACATGGGGAAATGCATGTTCATATAAAGTATGAATCGCCCTAACTTCAACATGGGCAAAGTGACAAGCTTGGAAATGCGCACAGGTCAGTGGTAAATAATCCATGTCGCAGTTACCTATGATGTCAGGGTAACTTGGTTTACTTTCCACAAGCCTATAGCAAATCCAAGGTTGTGCTCAGTCAACTGGTAAATACTGTGGTTTGTGGTTTAATCGTTGTGTTCACTTGTGGTATCTGTTGCACAGGCCTGGCACTTTGCCTATGTTGAAGTCAGGGTGAATCATACTTTAGTTGCATGTAAGATGACATCACAATTACTTTTTTCTTGTACGGTAAATACAAATCTACTCCTAGAAAATTCTGACGTCCGAGCTTTTCGTTGTATATAGCTATTTTATTCAGAAATAAATGCTTTTAGTTTTAATTGGAAATCACCATTTTTTTCTTGGCTTCATTCTTGTTGACTCTGTTCTGTGTTCTTCCCTGAGGAAAATCATGTTTAATTTGGGAAAAATGTTATGGGCAACATGACATTAATTTTGTCATGTGATACCGTATTCACGTTGCAGCAGGTGTTTGAAGCAATTGGTGTACCATGAATGCATAAATCATTGTTGAAGGCGAAAAATAGGCCTAATTACTTCTGTATCATTACGCCAAGGCTTGTAAAGACAATAGGTATCATCTTCCAACGCTTTATTTATCATTTAAGTAATTACAGTAGAAAATAAGTTGCCAGTGCTGCTGTATTCTATGTTACAACAAAAATATTTGGATTTTTTGAGAACTATTTGGTACAGCCAGCTGGGATTACAAGTGATAGATTGGTACCATGGTCCTTCGCTAGGTGGTGAGCACAGGGACCTAGAGCAATCATCTTGGTTTGAATTGCAAAAAGTCCATGACCGACGCTAAATGACATGCTAGTCGCGGAAAATTTCGAGAAAAGAATCTGGTTCGTAATTTTAAAAACTATTTTACTCACATTTCAGGAAGTAATGTACTGAACATAATTATACCATCTGTCTGATGCCCCAGTTCCCTGTGAAAGTTCAAGATTGGCAACATGGCTGCGCCCATGGAGAACGTGGAGGCTCGCGTGGATGACGACTTTCCGACAGAAATACAAGATCGTCTGAATGATTTTGATGATGCTCTGACAAAAATTGAAACTTGCATCAATCCCATGTTGAGTTCGCCGCTAAATGAGGTCCATGAAAAGGTACCAGTCGATGAAAAGGCCTCGTGGTCATCTTGGTCTGCACTCTCGTACATATCATGGTGTGCATGCTCTGCGTACAATAATTGTGGGCCTTTGACCCCTCATCAGGATCAGCGTCAGGATGCTGTGCTGTCTCTGATCAATGATCATTCCTGTCTGTGAAGCATAATCTTTCCCCTTTAGGCCTACCTCTGTCTCTGACTTCTCCACCTCGGCTTACCAAGCATGCCAAGCTTGCTGAACCTGCTGAAGAACACCGACCGAAAAGAACACCACTTCACTTAGCCTACATGACTTACCGGGTAGCCTAGTCTTTCATTCACCTACAATAATAATACACAGTTGTAAAATTAGCAGCCACCATTTTAATTTGTGGATTTTGCCGTTGGTTGGTTTTTTCAATATGGGATTTTGCACTCTCAGAGGCTTTCATTTTCAAAGAAAGAAAGTTGATAAGCACTTAGAACTGCATAAAGATATTTTAGCAAGCAAGCTGCTATAAAATATACCGGTATTCAAAGTATGTTTGAAAAATTGGCTAATAAGGCTACCTAGCTGGTTATGAGGGGAGATATGCTAGGCCAGTATGGTGTTATTGGTGGTGTCATGTTTGCCTCAATTTCAATTTCACACATCCTGTCCTGTCCTCCAGGTAGCATTATTTAGTCTCCATTTTTATATACTCTTGGCCTCTCTTTGCAGTTGTCCCCTTTGGATAAAGCCAAAACAGACTTAATAGCTGCCTACACCATGAACTCTTTATTTTGGAGTAAGTATTTGGAAATGAGTGAAGTGGTAAACTTAGTTTTTCAACAAGGCAATATGATCAGCAGATCTGTACCATCTGCAAATTGTGGTTGCATGACTTCCATCCAGGTGCAGATTCAGAGGGGGTGGCCTGTTTGTGTGCAACGTGCTTTCGGCCTACAATTCTGTAAAATCAACCATAAAATTCTGGAATTTGGAGCAAGTCATTGATATTCACTGCAAATTTCAATGTTCCTAACACAGGGTACCCCTCTTTTTCCCGAATCCTGGATCTGCCCCTGTCACCAGATCTGCCTGTATTGATACCTTGGTCTTTGCACTCAAATCATCAGTCAATCAAATTTTCTTGCCATTTCAGTGTACTTGAATGTGAAAGGAATAAACCCAAAGGAACACAGAGTAAAACAGGAGTTGGTGAGTTGATTTGTTTCATCCCTGAAGGATTTGAATGTCCAAGGAATTACAAGGCACCCTCTATAGCATAAGAAGAGACTTCTCTACTTTTATAGAACTGGACAGTATTGTTAAGTCTACATATCTTACTTGTGGCCGAACATGGCAAACCTTTTCAAGTTGTGCCTCATCAGATTCGGGACCATTGCCTCAATCTATTGTCCATTTATTACCATCAAAAAAACAATGGCAGTTGTACTTTCAAACTCTGTTCCCCTGAGTAAATGGTGATATTTTTTGCAGGGAAGTATAAAGCAGTACATGAGCCGTGCCAAACAGATTCAAGATAAAGCCCTTGCTCCAAAACTAGACAAGCCAACCACGAATCGATTCCTTAGAAATGCTCTGTGGGCACAAGCAAAGAAAGATGCTGCTGCTAGAAAGAAGGCTCAAGAAATGGAAGAAAGTGAAGCATCTGGTTCTGGAGGTGCCAAAAAGCGAAAGAAGGAGAGGTGAATCTAGTTATGCCGAGTGCCTGACAAACTCCTTGGAAAGAACAGGCGCGGATCCGGAGGGAGCACATCAGGCACGCGCCTCCCCTTTTGGCCAACAAACTGTAAAATTGACCGTGAAATTCTGGAATTGGGGGCAAATTTCAATGTTCCTAGCACAGCGCACTCCTTGTTTCCCAAATCCTGGATCCGCCCCTGGAGAATGACCTGGAAAGCACATGAGTTACAGCATTGCTTCCTCTCTTAGGTGATTCCTGTGCTGCTGTTGGCATAAGTGCCACAATTTTGTGGAAAACAATGTGCAATGATGAGATCTCTTCAGTACTTTACAACGCCTCTAGTTTTACCCACAGTAATTCCTGGGTCTGGCTTCAAAATGAAATCAACCGAACACAGTTTAGAAAAAAACAAATACTATTTATTTTCCGTAATATATCACGTCAAACATCAACATGCTCCATCGTCTAAGCTAATTGAACACATAAACAGTACCATACATCCAACTGTGATTTGTTTCGAAAATAAAACATACTTCTTCACTCAAACCATTTATAAGGCGTTTTGACTCCACTTCCGAAGAGTTGTCTCTCTAGATTGTTTCACATTTAAAGGCCATTGACTTCTTCCATACTTGTACCAGGTTACTAGGGAAGACAGTGTGAAGAGTCTTGGGCACCATTTCTTATGGCGGTCTGGAGGTGACCACACCCTGGGATTTTGACACCTTTATAAAATTTCCCTACTTCTAAGTTGCTAGTTCTAGTATCCAACTTCTGTCTGCACATCTGTCCTGTGTAATTCAAAATTATCAATAACATCTACATTCTCTGAGAACTCCTTGCTTAGAAAAGCTGGTATGCAAACAGTATTGAAATGTATAAAATATAAAAGACTAAGATGAAAAACTGCCTCGAAAGCAACTTTTTCTGCTTTCGATTCAGGGGCTTTAGAAGTTTTCTCAGAAGGTTTTTTGCTGCCAAACATTTGCACCAGAAAACGTGGACAATTATTGCTGGGTGACTGCCTGTAAAAATAAATGCTCACAAAAAATGTATTCTAGAGAATATACATGTAGATAATTGTAGCAATATCATGTATATTCCATCATTTGGCAGCCAAATTCAAAACAGAAAGTTTTCATTCAAGTACTGGTAGTATAATTCCAAGTATGTGTAGGCCTACTCGTCAGACACCAGAAACAGAAAATCAAGAATTTGGTGTACATGTACATTAAATTTTGAACAGTAGTAATGTACATTCAATCCCAACCAGTCACACAAATTTCATAAATTCGCCTGTGAATGTTTGCTACATGTAGTAGGCAGTGCAACGTGCATGAACCCATAACAAAAGGGCTCAACATACTGGTATTCACCAACAGTTTCATCTAGGTGTTCTATGAAAGTTGTTTCATCAAGTTGAAGTTAGGCCATATACGGTAAAAAATCTTTAGTTTAGCATCAGGCATACTTGTAAAAAGTGAGGAGGGAGGATGTTTTTTATTTTCTTTTTCATACTGAAATGTGATCATTGAATATGTTGAAAGAGAGGTTTGAAGTATTGCAGCTTATATCATACAATGGACAAACCCTCAGGAACTAAAAAAAGGTTTTTATTTCAAAAAGTACAAATACGAGTCAGTGGCCCCATTGAGGATCGTCAGAGTTTGTTGTAAAATTAGAAGGAAAAAATTGAAAAATATTTGAGAAGGCAAGAAATTTTGAGGCAGGAGGTGATGCTAAACGGAAGATTTTTTTGTGGCCTTATTTACATTCATGTTGTTTCAGTTCGTGATCAACTGGCAAGAAAGCAATTTGTTAATAGTTCTGTGCCAAACTTTCATTGTTGGGATGTCAAATTGTCTCGTTCAAGTTGCCCCTGCACACTCATGTGGAGGTTCTTGATGGTCGACACCGAGTGTAGGGGGATGTTTCTCTTGTTCTTCCTGCGTATTCTCTTGTTCCGACCACCCAGGTTCCTTCTCCTCGTCGCTGCTACTCTCATGACCGTGACTGGCTGATGTCCCGTAGAACCTGTCACCGCCGAGCATCACTGATATCATTTGGAAGTCGTTAGGCTCGACCAGATCTATGGGTCTTTCTCCTTCGTCCGTGAGAATGTCTTTTCGTGCACCATTTGCTACGAGGAATCTGGAGAAGAAATGAATTGTGATAACTTGTGGATAGCAACTGCCGGGCCATAGCTAGTTTTTTCACGGGGGGGGGGCATTTTTAAGCAGAGGAGCTCAACGGACGTGGACTTCGCCTTCGGTGCCAAAGGGCTGGTTTTGCGGAGGGTCTCGGTGACCTCCCCCAGAAAAATTTTGAAAATTGGAAGTTCTGAGTTGCGATTTGAGGTCAACTTCCTGCAACCTGAGACATGGACAGTAACGATCTTTTATCCCATTTGATTTTGCTGAAAAAAATTGCACAATTTGCCGGCGGGAGCACCTTGGGTCATGAGCCTGCAGTTATAATCTTTTTTTTCTGAATAAATTGTAATCTTTGCAAGTGATGTCGCCAGTTTACAGATGGCAGCGCTGTTTTCTCCAAAGCAGGCAGGCAGGCATAAAAATTCGAACAAGTCTGCGAGATTGGAACTCGGTCGTGTGTCTGTGAGATAGAGAGATGAGGTAGCTGGAATACATATGCGTTAACTCCCAGACATGGCTCGCAGAGATGATTCCATTGAAATTTCCGCAGACCTACGTGTGCCACCGTCATGACCGTTGATTCTTCGTTCAAATGCCGAGGATGCCATCTCCAATGTGGCGATATCAGTTGCGGTACCACTGACGAGGGCGTGGCAGAGTTATGTGAGAGCGGGTAAAAAGGTTGCTTCCGCCAGACCTCGGTAGCATTGGACAAGATTGGCTCGTTTTACGCTTTTTGGCAACTCTTCATCGCCCTCCCGCCAGCTGCCCTTCCTCAGTAGGATTGACTTGCAACTGCATGTACTTACCTAGCGATGTCCATTAGACCTTCGGCACATGCAGCGTGGAGAGGCGTCCACGTGTCCTCGTCCTGTTTGTTGAGGTCGGCACCGTGGTGGACAAGTAAGCGAACGGCTACCATGTTGTCGTCTAGAACTGCCTGGTGCAAGGGTGTCATTCCTGTCAATGAGAAAAGTGGTACATGTTATCGGATCAGCGATCCTATGCATCCTGATGATGGGTAGTAGCGCTTCTCCGTTGGTCACCGTACACTGAATCAGGCCCGGATCCAGAGGGGGGCATGTGCCCCCCCCCCCCTATTTTTTGAGGGTCAATGATTTTTTACTGCACTTTTTGGAAATCATCTACTATTTCATGTCTAAGATGCTGGGAAATTGCACCTCAGAGCTTTGATTTTTCAAATTTTCCCGGGGAGCCCCCCCGGA
>NMRB01001592.1:115814-133204 GCA_002633025.1 Notospermus geniculatus | reverse complement strand
AAGCTTTCTAAAGCTACGTTTAGCTGACACGCGGAACGCGGAAGCGGAAAATGCAATGCATTTTCATATACAACATATCGTTCCGCCGGGGATTCCGCGTCCCTATACCGCATTCCGGATGTCTGGTAAACGCAGCTGAAGACCAGCTCCTTTTCATTCGAGCATGACCGCGTTATATGAGACGCAATATGATAAAGTGTCGATTTCGGGATAACAGCAATTTTATTGCAGTTTCCTTTGATTTGAAGGCTTTAGATTCAGAAACCGACGGGTGGCACTTTGGCACCTTCGAGCGTTTTGAGAAAATCTCGTTTCCATGTCAACTAAGTGAAAAACGCTGTTTTTTAAATGTTCATATTTCCTTTATTTTTTTGGTGGATTTTCAAAATTCAAACGGCTATTATGTTTTCTGCCCTAAGGATTTACAATCAATTTAGTCAGGGGTCAAGGTCACCCAGTATTAAAGGTCAAGGCCAAATATTTAAAAAAAGAGAGTGACGCCAACGTGTCTTGTGACCTATCACATCCTATTACGTGAAATCCCAGTCAAAGCGCGCGTCGTATTTTGTTGCCTTTTCCAGCCTCTAGCTATACATGTATGTCGATGGCGATAACGAACATTCGAGAGCATTAGCACACGTTCCCGTTCCTGGTATATCCGCACATCTAAAGATACACTATACCTCATCATATTACCGATACTGAGTGGGTGGAACGGCCCCTTGGATCACAGAAACAATGCATTACCATAGCGAGAATACAGATCAAGCTAAGAGGAAAGGGCAACCTATTCATTCCAACCTTCTAATTCCGACACGGGCTGCCTTCTGGATGCTTGATAATCTACCAATGTCGCATTATCGTGGATATTTCATTTCAGTAGAAACATCTTATCGCGGAAAAGGAGGTAGACTAATTGAAAGTCTACATCTGATATATCAGCTGACATTTTCGTTTGGATTACATGATGGAGGTAAATGCCAACTATGATCCAGTGTCGTATGACATTATCGGATTGCTATTATTCATTATCCTCGGCAGCTCAATCTCCACTGGAAAAAAGATCCATGCTCAAAACAGTATACAGACTCCCTGGAGTGACAGGCTTCCTTTTACTGTACCATGTTCATAGCGGACATACATGTAATGTACGTGTACTGTATGGCGTACATTTTAGTAAATGCATTTGGTCAGCATTTCGTCGGCATTTGGTTCTTCGTGTAATCATGCAGATTCGACTCTGTTGCAATGTCAGAGTGGACGCTATATGCGGAATCCAATGTAGGGCCTACACTCCGCACGACAAGTGTCCAGACTGGCCAGATTTTAACTGCCAATTCAGAAATCCAGCAGCAGGCCACTTTCGGACAAAGTGAGGGGTGTGTCCATTCAGAAGGGAGTCAACACCTTCGATGTAAAAGTGTGACATCGATGAGGAGCCTCGTTTTGCGCAATGAATTCGACAGACGAGGAACGCAACGCGCAAATATAGTTAAAATCTATAGTCAAGACAAACGGATTCGTTGACGGAATGAACACGCCGCGCAACAACTGACCGCTGCGTTCTCCGAACTCGATTACTTTCTTGCATAACCATGTCCGTTGCTGGTGCGGCGACCAGATTTTCCGTTCCGCAATCGGGTCGCCGCAGAAATGAATTGGACTTTAAAGCAAAAGCCAGTTAGCAACGATCACAGAGGTGTACCTCCATGTAACGACTCGTTATTCCGCCGGTTTGTTATCGGCGAATGTCGACATTTGTACCGGGTCATCTCTGGAAGTATTGCAACTCTTGAATTTTGGACTGCAACTCTGGAGTTGCAACTGTGGAAGTCGGTCTTAATTGAAACACGAGGCGGCGCTCATGATCATGACATGTACAGTTCCTTTGGAAGTGTCATGCCAGCACGTGTAACTTTTCACACGCACGCAGTTTAAATAATATAAGAGTCCAACACAATGTATGGCCAAGTTTGTTTCTTCTATTTGTCCCACCCCATCTCTTTTTGGGGGGAGGGTACTCCAGTAATGAGCAGCAAGGGCCGTATGCACAAAACATCTTAAGTGTAAAATTTCCATTATCTTTTGTTTGGAACAATAGTTTAAGGGAAATTTTGTGCATACGGCCCCTGGTAATCAACTGTCCAGGCGTTTTGTTTATGTAGGTCTGTAACGGAATGTATGACGCTTTCTTGCCGACAGTGTGACATGTATATGTCATGATGTATCGTGAATAGTATCAATGCTCCCTTGAGCAACCTGTTTTCCTGGAGTTTGTTGTCGTATGAAATTCTCGCTCCTCACACTGTAAATCCGTCTGACGCCGGCGTCCGATTCTGAACACTATCGTATATTTGCCTAGCAGAAGCACTAAAACACATATTTTTCCAAGAACGTGATGTATTTTGTACAAGAAATTAATGTCAAGAGAAAAAATTACTTCAGCAAACTACTAGTGTGTAAGTTATTGACTGAAACAAATATGACTTTAATACGTCCGTTCAACTTCTGAACACTTGAACATGTTCATGTGTTCCAAAAGTGTTGCAATCGAGGTGTTCTAAATAATAACACTGGTGTTCTAAACAGTCCATTTAGAACACTTGATTGCAACACTTATTTAACGCATGAACATGTTCATACGTTAAAGTTATGTTATAATTTACACACTATAGTTTGCCGAAGTAATTTTTTCTCTTGAAATTAATTTCTTGAACAAAATACATCACTTTCTTGGAAAAATATGTACCGGTATTTTAGTGTTTCTGCTAGGCAAATATACGATAGTGTTCAGAATCGGACGCTGGCGTCGACTGGAACACTTGGATTAATAGTGTGCAGTATAGTGTGTGATATCCGCGCAATAGTGTGTGATATCCGCGCGACGGTTTCTGCAGACGTCAGCTGCATCGTTGTGTATTCAGATTGCTACACGTTGGGAAACGTAAACGTATGTTGACATCAGCTTGCATAGCAGAACCTTACTAATTGTCTGCATGCATATCTAATACTTGATAGCTGTACAGTAGGCCTACATGTAAATTCCGGAGTCGACATGACGCTACACATGTGACATCTTTTAAAGACTTGTAGAACTAGTCACTTCCATAGTTGCAATTCCAGATTTGCAACAGCACTTCCACAGTTGCAATAATTCCAGAGTTGCACCGTAACAGACGTTTGCTAGCACATCTGCGTCTTGAGAAAAATCCTCGTTTTCAACCAGCCTCCTCTCTCCCATGCGCGATTATGAAGAAATCATTTAATATTTCACCCCAGGGCTTCACATTCGAAACACGTCTCTAATGAGAAAATACAGAGTGCTGTGCGACAGGCTGAAAAAGGCAAGGACACCCGGAGGCATAAACTTCCTATACGGTTATCTGTGTGATGATTTGATAGCCAAAGATCACAGGAAAATTCTGACAGAAAAGGAATGCGAACGTAATCTAATCGAACTCGTCAAACCTCTTCTTCTGGTGTGCCGTCTAAAAAGCTTACAACCTTGCCATCACCATATGCTATCTTCACATGATAACGAGCTGTGCCGTGGGGTAGGCAATATCTCTAAAGGCCTTTCTTCCTGCGCGAGTCGGCTGTTGGTTCATTAAGGCCTAGTCTGGACGCAATAAGATAAAGTGTCGATTTCGGGATAACAGCAATTTTATTGCAGTTTCCTTTGATTTGAAGGCTTTAGATTCAGAAACCGACGGGTGGCACTTTGGCACCTTCGAGCGTTTTGAGAAAATCTCGTTTCCGTGTCAACCAAGTGAAAAAAACGCTGTTTTATAAATGTTCATATTTCCTTTATTTTTTTGGGTGGATTTTCAAAATTGAAACGGCTATTCATGTTTCCTGCCCTAAGGACTTTTTTAAATACAATCAATTTAGTCAGGGGTCAAGGTCACCCAGTAGGCCTAAGGTCAAGGTCAATATAAAAAAACGAGAGGGACGCCAACGTGTCTTGTGACCTATCACATCCTATTACGTGAAATCCCAGTCAAAGCGCGCGTCGTATTTTGTTGCCATTTCCAGCCTAGCTATACATGTATGTCGATGATGGCGATAACGAGCATTCGAGAGCATTAGCACACGTTCCCGTTCCTGGTATATCGGCACATCTAAAGATACACTATACCTCATCATATTACCGATACTGAGTGGGTGGAACGGCCCCTTGGATCACAGAAACAATGCATTACCATAGCGAGAATACAGATCAAGCTGAGAGGAAAGGGCAACCTATTCATTCCAACCTTCTAATTCCGACACGGGCTGCCTTCTGGATGCTTGATAATCTACCAATGTCGCATTATCGTGGATATTTCATTTCAGTAGAAACATCTTATCGCGGAAAAGGAGGTAGACTAATTGAAAGTCTACATCTGATATATCAGCTGACATTTTCGTTTGGATTACATGATGGAGGTAAATGCCAACTATGATCCAGTGTCGTATGACATTATCGGATTGCTATTATTCATTATCCTCGGCAGCTCAATCTCCACTGGAAAAAAGATCCATGCTCAAAACAGTATACAGACTCCCTGACAGGCTTCCTTTTACTGTACCATGTTCATAGCGGACATACATGTACGTGTACTGTATGGCGTACATTTATTAATCAGTAAATGCATTTGGTCAGCATTTCGTCGGCATTTGGTTCTTCGTGTAATCATGCAGATTCGACTCTGTTGCAATGTCAGAGTGGACGCTATGCGGAATCCAATGTAGGGCCTACACCCCTCATTACAAGTGTCCAAACTGGCCAGATTTTAACTGCCAATTCAGATATCCAGCAGCAGGCAGCCTGTCACTTTCGGACAATTGTACGGGGTGTGTCCATTCAGAAGGGAGTCAACAGCCTTCGATGTAAAAGTGTGACATCGATGGTAGATAAACCCATTCCCCCATTTTCTCGGAAACCGTTTTGCCAACGAGAAAGGCACAAGTTGGGTTCACTCTGTTTCGCCGGCTTTCTCAAGCATCGCGAATGAAAGCCCAGCTGCCCGTAGAACAACAACCAGTTTCCATGACTCGCACCAGATTGCTCTTTTGCGTAATCTTTTCGGTCTTGTGTCACTTTCATCAAAAGGCTGCACTGTGAACGATGTTTCGTAAAGGTTGGTTCATACTTGACGCATTGCGCGTGTTGCGCAAGGGGTCGGCGCAAGTACGCTTTGCGTTTCGCATCGCCGTTCATGCTCAACTGGCATTGCGCGTCGACTCGGCCGACTGGAAGCCGAGCCCGTCACGCTACTCGCTTCCGTTTATCAATTCATACCTCACGTGCTACCGGTGAGGAGCCTCGTTTTGCGCAATGGATTCGACAGACGAGGAACGCAACGCGCAAAAAGTTAAAATCTAGTCAATTCAAACGGATTCGTTGACGGAAAGAACGCGCGCAACAACTGACCGGGTGAAATGTGATTAGCGAGTTCAGTGCGTTCACTGCGTTCTCCGGACTCGATTAGTTTCTTGCATACCCATGTCCATTGCTGGTGCGGCGACCAGATTTTCCGTTCCGCAATCGGGTCGCCGCAGAAATAAATTGGACTTTAATGCTATGTTCACACTATCACGAATCACGCCACGATTGAAATCGCGATTTTAATCGTGGAGTAATCGTGATGATCGTACATGTCCTATCAGATCTTATCAGATCTTGAGGTCGGTTCGTGGCAATCGTATTGATCGTAAGGAAAATTTTGGACGTTTCAAAAATTTTGCTAGGTTTCTGATTGAAATCGGCATCTTAATCGTGGAGTAATCGTGGTGATCGTACATGTCCTATCAGATCTTATCAGATCTTGACGGCAATCTTGGCAATCGTTTTGATGGTAGAAAAGTTTTGAACGGTTCAAAAATTTTCTACAATCAACACGATTGTCACGATTGCCGTCACGATTGCCCTCAAGGTGTGATAATATCTGATAGGATCACCACGATTACTCCACGATTAAGACCACGATTTCAATCGTGGCGCCATTCGTGCCACCTGAAATTGACCAATCGCGACCATGTCGCATCCAAGCGCATCAGAACATATCGACTCGCATCACCTCGTATCCAAACGTGAAACTTCAGAGAATTAAACAAACATTCCACGATCAGCTACGAATGGTCAATCGTGACGTTCGTAACGGACCGCGCTCTAGTGTGAACATAGCATAAAGCAAAAGCCAGTTAGCAACGATCACTGAGGTATACCTCCATGTAACGATGAAATCGTTATTCCGCCGGTTTGTTATCGGCGAATGTCGACGTTTGCTAGCACATCTGCGTCTTGAGAAAAATCCTCGTTTTCAACCAGCCTCCTCTCTCCCATGCGCGATTATGAAGAAATCATTTAATATTTCACCCCAGGGCTTCACATTCGAAACACATCTCTAATGAGAAAATACAGAGTGCTGTGCGACAGGCTGAAAAAGGCAAGGACACCCGGAGGCATAAACTTCCTATACGGTTATCTGTGTGATGATTTGATAGCCAAAGATCACAGGAAAATTCTGACAGAAAAGGAATGCGAACGTAATCTAATCGAACTCGTCAAACCGCTTCTTCTGGTGTGCCGTCTAAAAAGCTTACAACCTTGCCATCACCATATGCTATCTTCACATGATAACGAGCTGTGCCGTGGGGTAGGCAAGCGCTGATTAATTGAAGGCGCTCTGTGAAAAAAGGGTCCCCATTTACGCACCCTTAATGATGTTACGTTTCGTTGGTACCCCAGCGGTCTAGAAGAAGAGTGAAGTCGGGGTCACCTCCCGTAGTGAGTTGAGGCGGACATTCGTGGGCGATCGTTTGTCTGCATAGTGAGGTGTGGCAGTGCCGCAGTATCCCTTCCCTAGCGACGGAATGGGGAACTAACGTGATAAGACTGGTGTCCTGTCCATCCATACAAAGCCAGTGGTAACACCTACATGTAGGCTAGACTGATACTATGACGAAACCTTAGCTGACAAAAATGTCCGCCATCCTTTTCATCACTTGAGAAGTTCAACGCGCTATCATAGCGTGACTAGTTTAACCCTTTATCAAGTAAGGTACCATGCGTCAACTCATTCTTTTATGTGTGGCAACAGTCTCAATGCTTAATTGAAAACTTAGATCGTTCAAATAGGTAGATTTGAACAGTCTTGTCGGCCATGCACAGATGAGGTTGCCTGAAGGTCAAAGGTGCGCCAGCCGCCACGAGATAGAAAAACTAATGCATACAGCGGCGGTTCAAAGAAGATTTTTTCCAACCATACCAAACTCCTCAATCACTCCTACTCATTCGTCGCGTCCGTTTACGAGTATGAGCACCGATGGAGGCATACTGTTGTGTCGCGCAACTCTTCAAAGGTTGCGCAGCCAAGATACATGTAAGAAGAAATCTCCCCTCCCGCGGCCCGGTGTTCAAAGATGCTTTGAGGTAAAGCTCATTAGGTGGGCCCTTTCTGCCGACCTGATGACCACCAATTAACGGCCATAAAACAGCACAGGAGCGGACGTTCTTCCATTCCATGGTTCAGGTCTAGACCATTTTATAACCGTGATTAGGTCCACGAAACGGTGATAAAAGCTATCGATCCGGGGCGTCCATCCGACGTGAAGCTTTGGTTTCCGATAAAAGAAGAAACAATGGTTTTCTCCGGTACCGAAATTCCATCATCAGCAATTCAGGGCGGCTTTGGGAACCAAAATGTAGCAATCCGAGTCAGCATGTCACGTGTCGTTGACGTGCGCAGGGTGGACAAGAATTTCGCTCCATCGATTTGTGTGGACAAGTTTACTGACAAACATCTCTGGCATGGCATGTAAAACATTCCTGACCAAATGTTTAATGATTTTTAAGGGGTAATAAAATAATTATTCTCAGAATGATGAGTATTTTTTGTCTGATATGAAATACGTTGTACTTTGCGACCTCTTTCATCAGTCCATGCCAATCGTTGCCCTGGTGGTTCCTTTCAATGGCTCCGTTGAATACATTTCTAAATTTCGTATTCATTGCCCTGAAAATTCCTTTCGATGTCCCCGATGAATACATGTACATTTCTCACCTTCATGTTCATCGCCTGAAGGTTCCTTTCAGTGGCATCGATGAATACATTTCTCACCTTCGTGTTCATCGCCTGAATGTTCCTTTAGACAGGCATCGATGAATACATTTCTCACCTTCGTGTTCATCGCCGAAGGTTCCTTTACAATGGCATCGATGAATACATTTCTCACCTTCGTGTTCATTGCCTGAAGGTTCCTTTACAATGGCATCGATGAATACATTTCTCACCTTCGTGTTCATCGCCTGAGTTCCTTTACAATGGCATCGATGAATACATTTCTTACCTTCGTGTTCATCGCCTGAATATTCATTCCTTTACAATGGCATCAATGAATACTACATTTCTTACCTTCGTGTTCATCGCCTGAATGTTCCTTCACAATGGCATTGATGAATACATTTCTCACCTTCGTGTTCATCGCCTGAATCTGAGTTGTGATCCCTTAGGAAAACGGAAAAAGCTATGCACTTGCAAATTGCAGGGATTATTTGTTGTGCTGTACAGAATAATCGCTGCAATTTTCAGCTTCATCGCTTTCTCCATTTTCTCAAGGATCACAACTCAGATTCCTCAATTGACGAAAATGAACAGACCCTTTATGTTTTTCATTGCACCTACGAATTCCCTTCGACAGTGTGTCATGTAATACAGTAAATACACCCTATTTGAAAAGCTGTAAGCATGATCAGTATGGTTGAACGCCTTAATTTCGGACGCCCAACATTTCAGGTGAGCACCACCACTGGGAGGAACATCCACAAATAATTGAAAAGATTATATCGCCGCTGAAATGTACAGCACAATGTTTCTTTGAGTTTGCTTTCTCAGTCGATGGGAAGTCAGAGCTTGTTAACGTTGATTGACTCTTCAAGGTAAAAAGAGGTCAATACGAATCTAAAACATCATGTTTACGTTGCTCTTTCTTTTTCATGCACCAGAAATTAGAAATTGGATGTAATAGCTGCTTGCTGGTTCACGGAGTTCATGATTTGAAAATATGAGGCTAAAGCCAACAGAACTATACATGTATCAATATTTTGTTGCTAGGACCTTGGAGGTCAGTATAATTCCTCCAAGCTAGGACATTATAGAGGTTTTGTGGTAGCCACAGAAATTGACAAGATGCATATCGGTGGTGGCAACGGCAAGACAAAGATGATATTTTTGAAGGCAGAATCAAATCACTTTGATATTTTGCAAGAAAAGTTGCTTCTGACAAAACGACTCTAGTTGCCTACCAAGAGCGCTACTTTTTTGGACCAGTAATGCCGCCACAAAAATTGCATGCTGGCAATAGAAATTATATGTAGGCCTACACGTTCGAACAAGAAAACATGGCAGCTGCTGTACTTGAGAAGATTTATCGCGTTGAGTGGCTCTCTCTCGGTAACTCAGCTATCTCCCAAATAGTCCAGTCTGAGTCAATATATGAAAAACCCCTCAACCCCCCGCCCCCCCCCAAAATTGCAACAAAAGGTTTTTCCCTTGATTCTGTTAGCATTTGGTACCTTTCTGACATAAGTCTACCAAAATCCGAGCCCCGGAAAAGCTTTTTTCAAAATGGCGTCCAATATGGCTGCCAAAACCTCCAAGCCTTAAGTCAGTAACTATTCACTCAAACTTGGTGATCTTGGTGTCTATCCCCAGGTTTTGGGGGTCTAGAAATTCATCAACGCCATTTCGAATGACCATTACATAACAGGAAAATCCAATATGGACCATTACATAACAGGAAAATCCAATATGGCGTCCAAGATGGGGCCAAAACTACAAAGCAGCCTAACCATAGGTCTTCACACAAATGTGGTAATCTTGAGGTCTATTCCTAGGTTTCTTGGGTCTAGGAAATGACTAGTGGGATCCAGGCGAAGCATTTGCAGGCCCTGATGGTTCACGATGAACTCTGACCTCTGTTTATGTCATTGGTCTCGGCGTAAAGACGTACAGTAAGGAATGAAACAATGGTGAATTGCCCATAGAAAGCCAACTCGCACGAGAAAACTCAAAACCTATGGCCTCTGACTTACCTGTATTATTGATTTCACTAATATCCATCTGTAGGCTTGTCCTCCTCAACATGGCTGCCACGGCGTCCATATCATTTTCCCTCATATTGTCCAGAAAAACCAGGTCATCCGGGAACCGAACCTTCGGTTTACCCGGGTGCTCTTTCGCAAATAAACTTGCCCGTCGACTCATCGTGAGATCGTCGTGATCACTTCTGCAGGGCGCTGGCTGAAACCTGCAAGTTTCTACCTTCGTTTCGCGGGGCTTTAGTCTGGAATGAGAATGTTTATGGGGCTATAACATTGATTGTAGGTAGAATCCGCGGAAGAAGCGGCAAATAAATAAATGAGCATTCGATTATATAGCGATTGCGGCGCCCACTCTTTGCAATTACGTTATTTTGCTGGGAGATTTTGAGCGTATTTATTGCGTTTACCAAGACATGAACAACATCGAGACGGTCCATGAAGCTAAAAAACGGATATATTTCAGGAATAAATATAACCAAAATGGATATGGCCAAATGAAAAGAGGTAATGTTTTATCATTCCCTCCCTAGAGAAAGTAGGTTTAGGGGAAGTAAAATTATTTTTATATCAATGCGTTCATCAAAAAGACCACCCAATTTTTTAGCTGTCTGTAAAAAGTTGTAATTTGACTGCGTGGTGCAAACATGCAGGCAGAACAAAAAATCGGTGCGTCTTAACAAAAATAGATAAGTATCAATTTTTGGTCTTAACAAATTCTCATTTCCAACAAAAGTGGCCTTGGCATCGAAAGAGAATCTCTCTCCTGAGAGCAGCTGTCAGGAGAGAGATTCACTCTTTCAATGCCAAGGCCACTTTTGTTGAAAATGAGAATTTGTTAAGACCAAAAATTGATCCCACCTACTTATCTATTTTTGTTGAGCTTGCTGAGCTTGTGGTTAAAAAGTGCAGTGCAAGATCCTTTGTCGATTGTGAAGGAAAAAATCCGCGGAGCATGGTAAAATTTGAATGTGCGGACGCAATGTGTCTTCAGTGCCCGATTGCGACGACGAAGCAGAGAGGGCGATGTGGCCGCTGAGATGCCTACAAGCAAGATGATTATCTTCTTTTCTAAAGACTCGGTCACAGATGTTCTGAACGCACTCATCTAGTTATTTGATCCACCTGAGAATTAAGAGACCACCATCTGAATTGGTCAATCATGGTTGGGAATATTTTGCATCTGTGATAAAAAAAAACGCGCATCACTGCATCATTTGAAGCTCAGAGTAGGGTATTAGATTTGGCCCTGAGAAATCAGGATGAGGGAGTAACCTAATACACCAGGCGATATTGCAAGCGATCTGACCGCAAGTTAAACTCCCTGCGCAGATTGTGGGGCGCGCCCCTCGGTTTACCCGCTCTCCACAACTGCTTTTCACTTCGTAAAATTCGCCGCGTTTGATCAAAAGATGGCGCTGAGAGAGTCGACCAATGAGAGCACCGAGCAACTCGTAACCAAGCTGGCCTGAGACACTTTTTCATTGGCTGAGCGGATCACGTGATAGCCATGGTAGCCCAAGAACATGTTGCCAACGGGCCAAAGCGTTCTGAAAGCAGCGTGCTGATTAGATAGGCTATAAAACTCGCGCCAGGCCCTGACGGGAGAGCGGGTAAACCGAAGGGGGTGCGGTACACAACTGCGTAGGGAGTTTAATTGCAAGCGCGAATGACCGAAATCGGCTGCTGACGCCAGGTGTGCGCTGACAGCGATGGCGAGTAGATCGCTTGCGATATCGCCTGGTTTTATGATATTAAAATGGTCCCCTTTCAGCATTCTTTATCGCTTTGCGTCCTGCTTGCAATTCTTGAAATCTCTATCCATTGTACGAAGTCCCTGAATTCAGAGAATCGTCAATTTCTGCCCTCCAAAAGAGATTTTCTCCATTTTAGATCTGTGTAACAGTGGGAAGTTCGTCAATTGAAGTAAAAGTGCCACCCACCATAGCGTAGAGTGGATATTACATCAATGAAGCACGCCCCCACCGATTGTCTTCGTGGGAGATGCTGCCTTTCACCATTGAAGCCGGTGTTACAACCATCCGAGCATGTTCTTGCCTTTAGAAATCGAACTCTCTCTCGGTGCATCATCGCGGAGATATTTCAGGAATTTTCTAATTTGTATTTTGCGTGACGATGATAAGCTTTGTTAATATGTACTCTTTACTCGGGTAAAATCATCATAAAGTGTTTGATAGGTACACATGATGTTTGCTGACATAAACGTTCACAGACAGTCTGACCCGCCAAAAGACCATGTCATGTCAGCGTACCTTAGAGGAGATGTTTGATCTCGGAGTTGGAATTCATGCCACACAGGTGAAAATTCTACATTCCTTTGATAATACCAAGAATATATAAGGAGCCAAGAATGTGGTAATAAAGCAAAAGGGTGGTCATTAAGTTACTTTTTCTGATATTAGAGGGCGTACGGTAACTATAGGCCTTCTAATTCATTGTCACGACAGGTAGCGCTCCTACCTCGCACTGACCTGTCACCGCGCGCGCAACGCGTCATGGGAAATTTTGGGAATACTTGTTTCATTTTCAAGATGGCGGGAATTCCTCGCTTCGGGTTTATAAATTGCAGAATCTCGTCAAATAGGCCTACCTAGGATGTCTCCGTGTGGGGGCATCGCATTATCCGTCATGATTATGACATACATAGGCCTATTTTGTGTGAGATATGCTGTACATGTCATGTAGCCACTGGCAGCTAAGTTGGTGCGTCGTCACATACGTTTACACTACGTTACAGCACAGTGACAGTTAGCTGCCGAGGTGAAAACCCAAATAGCATCCTTTTCTTCTNGACAGCGCCATATTGCTCCGTGAACTACTTTGATGAAGATCGGTTCGACAAGACTGTTCAAACTATCTATTTGAATGATCTAAGTCACCAATTAGGCATTGTGAATGTTGTTACATATAGAAAAATGAGTTGAAGCATGTTACCTTACCTGATGAAGGGTTAGTCACGCTATAAGAGCACGTTGAACTTCTCAAGTGGTGAAGCTATGGCGGCCATTGTTGTTTCGTGATCGAGGTGGGGAGGGAGAAACAGTCACCTAATGCATACGAATTTTTCAATAAAAATCGCTGCAAAATGCACCAGTTTAACCACTCAAACGTTTTTATATAAATATTTATTGCGAAATAACTCATTTTGTGCGAACACAACATCAGTTAAATAAAAAATTATAAGGGAACTATTTCTAGTCTGCGCAATGCTACAACCGCATCACTTCTGACCTGATCACCGACCATATGGTGGTCGAACTTAATCCGCTGTATACGGACGAGGTGCTTATAATGGCTGCCCGAAGGTTGCCGAAAGCTTCCGAGTCGAAGACGATTGCAGGTTGGTGCGTCCATAACGCCGCCTAGCGCCGACCTGTGAAACACAATGCCTTCTAATTAAATGACCAATGTTAAGATTTGATGGTTGTTGACTGGAGAATATCATCAATATTCTACACTTTTTTCTTGACGCTGTACCTTTATTATGTTTTCCACATTTTTTACGATATCTTGCATATCATATCACACAGTGCATGTGGTGCGAATTTCAGGTAGGTATGTCCCCGGGTATGTCAACATATCCGAAAACAGCACCACTCCAAAAAATAACTTATATCGACCATCTTTTCAAGTGAACTTTATTGTATTTTTCAACAAGTATAGTATTTTATTTCGTCGCCAGGAAAGATGTTTCGATTTTCACGTTTGAAATTGTTGCCATAAATTGTTAAATTACATGTGTATTAAATTGGCCCACTATTGAAATTGTCGTTAGGCAAAGAGTGTAGGCCTACTCAGTACGTAATGTAGAAATTGCAACAGTTCAAAACATTGTTTTGAAAATGTTTTAAAAGAAATGTCATGTGAATTCCTCTGTAAACATTTTCAAAATATGTTTTGAATTGTTGCAGGTCTGTCCACACTGTGCAACAATCCCAAAACAAGGGTGTTGCAGATTTGTTGCAACTGAATGTTTTGGAAATGTTGGTGTGGACAGGCCTTTGTGAAAAACGTGTTTTCAAATTGTTTTGCAAACGTTGCAGATCCAGTCCACACTGTGCAACAAACCAAAAACAAAGTGTTTTGGTAATGTTGCAGCTGGTGCTTTTGAAATGTTTTGGAAATGTTGATGGTATAAGACGACAGGCCTTTCACAAGTGCGATTTTGACTACTTACTGTAGTTTTGTGTGACTGTTAACCACTTCGTTTCATGTTGTTACTTAATCACATTCTGCACTCTATATACAAAGAATATGAGAAGCTGTAGGACAACAGAGCTGACTCCGTATCAGCTGCACAATCCGCGCTGAGAGGATCAGACGTTCGCAATCTTATTAATAAATGCTGCAGGGGACAAGTGTTAGAGACGAAGAATGTTATAAATAAGATGATAGCATGTCTCTTTTCTACCTACCGTTAGATTCACATTAGGAAACCGCAGTTTCACATCTGCATATATCGTAGTTCACATCTATATAAATTGTAGTTTCACATCACCATAGTTTTTCACATATCAGAGGTTTCGCAAATCTGACGAAACACGAAGTACGAAATAAAATTGGACTTCATTTCCATGACGTAATATATTTCAGGAGATGGTTGGTACCACAAAACGCCTGCTGCAAGAGTGTCTTTTAGCGTATGATTAGACCGACAGAATTACGGTGTAGGCCTATATTTAACTGAAATTTTTCTTTCGATTTATTTTTTATTGCTGATTCCAGTGCGAAATGAAAAAAACATACCGTAGTTTGAACTTTGCCCTTTGTAAATAAACTAAATATGTCTAATTGATTTTAAGTGTTCATGTACCATAAACTAATAAATTTCTTAATAGTAGTTAATGGTAGCACTCCATTTACATGTACAATGTAATTCCATATGTAATTTGACAACAAAAGAATTTTCATATTACGTATTTGTTTCTAAAAAGAGACAACTCACTGTCATGTTGACGTATAAGCTAGTTCCTAAGTCGTTCAAGTATAATGTTATACATTTATAATCCATTATTCCCGGCTGCATATGGCCTATTGTGTGCTAGAAAGGTTCCTTGTCGTCTCCATTAGTCTATGGCTACATAGCATCGGGAAATTTTGGTTGCCATAGTTACGTGAACACAAGAAAAGAAGACCTGGAGGGTGAGTCGCATTTTCCTTCAATCTTCATGTTCGCATCTTACAATCCTGAGTAATGGAAAACGCAATAGAGTCATATTTGAAGACATAAATGAATTTTCAGCACAGTTAACTGTTAACATTGACTCTCAAGCTCCGAATATGTCAACGCGCTTCTATTCACTCGCCACGCCTAGCAGCAGTTCATACATTTTGCCCCGTGTCCACCAACATTGGTCAACGACGAAAATGGACTGATGAAAGATGTTTATCTAATTCCCATTTTCACTAATGATAGTAAACACATAAGTCGTCTCCGAATTTTGCAAATTTTCGACCCCAACCGGGGTCTTCCTCAGGCACTTTCTACACCCCGGTTGGGGTCGAAAATTTGCAAAATTCGGAGACGACTTATATGTTTACTATCATTTTGTGTGTCGTTTTTTGTGCTCTATGTTGGATACCTTTACTATTAGAACAGATAAATCATTATCTATTTTTTACAGCATGCAGACTTCTGCCGTGTTGGTTATGAATTTGAACCTATATATTATATGTAACATGAAATAGAAACGTGTTATGAATTTGAACCTATATATTATATGTAACATGAAATAGAAACGGGTTTCTCAGGTGAATCCTACCAGATTCGAACCCACGGACCCTCGCATTAGGCATCAATCGCCAGCACGATGGAATATTATATGTACATGTACGTACGTACGTACGTACGTACATGTACATGTACAGAGAAAAATCAGATCAGATGAAGGCCAAGGACGTAGGCTGAAAATCTGTCTGATCAATCATGATATTTTAGTTGATTAGTTGATTTTTCTATACAACTCAACATCTCTGTTGATCTAATCCATTTTGCATAAGTGTAACTGCCATGCTTTTGTTAACCATTATTTTGCCAATGAGATGCAGTAATAACATCAATACCGGTTGACATTTACTATATTCTCATCCTGATTCATATCTTTGCCAATTTTGTACTCGCAGATAAGGATGCTCGAAATTACCATCAGTCCAGAAGTGTAATATCACATCCTCCTACAGCAGGGCTTTGGTCTGCTGCACTGTTAGAAATAACAGAGGATTTTACAGAAAATCTGTGCAGCAGAGTCCCCAGGACTGGATCTGTAAAATTACAGACTTAAATAAATGTTAACAGAGACTTGACTGGAGGCTGAGCAAATTATATTTTCATACTGCTCTCAGAAGGCATCATAACATGCATAATGGGATGTCCAATGGAGTCCAACCAATACAGGAAAACATGAATCATACCATATGTAAATTTACAGAAAGTGCTGGGGGACTCTGCTGCAGGCAATTTCTGTAAAATTACTACAAAATTACTATTGTAAAATTAATAATTTCTAACAGTGTGTGGGAGGAACGAGGTAAAACCCCTGCTGTGGGAGGATGTAATATCATGATTGCCAGCGAATAACTACTCTAAACTCCCATTTACCTAAACTCCCTACGCAGTTGTGAGTCGCGCCCCCTTCGGTTTACCCGCTCTCCACAACTGCTTAACTTCGTACAGTTCGCCGCGTTTGGTCAACAGATGGCGCTGAGAGAGCCGACCAATGAGAGCACCGAGCAACCGGTAACCAAGCTGGCCTGAGACACTTTTTCATTGGCCGAGCGGTTCGTAGCCATGGTAGCACAAGAACATCCGTTGCCAAAGCAGCGTGCTGATAGGTGTAAAACTCGCGCCAGGCCCTGACGCCATCTGTTGACCAAACGCGGCGACTTCCACGAAGTAAAGCAGTTGTGGAGAGCGGGTAAAATGAAGGGGGCGCGACTCACAACTGTGTAGGGAGTTTAATCGAACCCTGGCTTAAACACCTCATCAGTTTAAGAATCCTTTTGATTGCTTCTTGACTTCTCTGTTACACTTTCCCTTTCCATCACACGACAAAAAATCAGTGTAGAGCCTTCCCCTGTGAGACAATCAACCTTCTCACTTCCTGGATCTCACTCCATCCTCCAGGCAGCCTTTCAAGTTGGAACCCGTCATCTACCAACCCCCCTGGGTTCTGTCACTGATGTCATATCACACTCCAGCCAGGGGGTCTTTGAGATACGGAGGCAGGTTTGATTGGATGTAACCCTTGACGCCCTGAGGTAGAATTCTTGAGTTACGCCAAGCAGC
>NMRB01001592.1:88654-113500 GCA_002633025.1 Notospermus geniculatus | reverse complement strand
CCCATTAGATATAGAGACAAATTATTCGCCTGGGCCAGACGGCTGTCCTGCGACGAAGACAGGCAAGCTGCGCGGGAAGTACCTGTTCGCGTCAGACCAAGCTTACCTTCAGTCATGTCAGAGCGATCGAGTCCCACAGAGCGTGACCGCTACTGATTAAATCCAACAGATCTGGACATGATAGATGACCATTATCCACTAAAGCATGTGAAAATCGCGCGCCAAGGACGGACGGAAAATGCGCCTGCCTCAACGGAATTCATATTTCCCGCATTTTGTGCGTCATCAAAAGCTGATGACGTCATCGACGTTGCCTAAACCTCAACTTTTCAATATCGAACAATTCGCATGGTTGACAATGTAAACATTACATGACATTCATGACATTGACACATTCACGTGCATTGAGGATGGCTGACAGTCAGCTTGAACGTGCCAATAATCGTGGCGTTGCTTCGAATATTCATCCAGGCGGCACGACTGGATCAGCTATAGGAGATGCTGCTACTGATATCACTGTCTTTCTCCCCACATTACAATTTGAAAGTACAATTCGAGAAGAGCAAAAATCATACTTGAAATTGAGGACCAGATCCCATGCCATCACAGTTTCTGCATGTGCTCAGGCAGCTTATTTTGCATTCGTTCTAAAGGAGGCGAGGTAAAAGGCTATGACCAAAAAGACACATAAGTTTCCCATTGCATAGGCCTATGCCTACAGTATAAGCCAAGGCAGGCCTAGCCCTAACACGACGAATGTAGGAAAAAATAAAAATCCCCATCGGAAAAAATCCCCCCGCAAAAAATATTTTCCGGGGTGTTTACCGTATTCCACCTAGGCCTAGCAGGCTACCAGCCCTAGCCTTATATTGGCCTAGGCCTACATGACATATAGCCTGGTAAATCAAAGCCTAGCTAGGCCTTACCGGTAGGCCTGATGAGGGATTTTACTGTAAAATCCCTCATCAGGCCTAGTAGTAGGCCTAGTGGATTTCTCTCTCTCTCTCTCCCCATCAGCATTGATAGGCGTAATTGAAAATCATATCTCTTCCTCAGGCAAGCCAAGATGAATCTCCAGTATCAAGCCAAAGGCCGAGCTCACCGATTGCTTCTGGATGCCATGCCAAGGGAACCTCTCTTCGTTGGTATCATAGGCGGAGGGAGAATGGGTTGTCACATTGCCAATGTTCTTCTTACATATGGTGGTATCAGACCGGAGGAAATGATCATTTCTACAAGGAGGCCAGAGACATTGAGTAAGAATCGTTGTCTTTCTAGTGATGTCAGTTTCTTGCCCTGTGATGCAGCAAGCTTTCAAAGAAGAGATACTTCACATTGGTTGGGGGACAATGGCAGTAGGCCTCTATCTAGCAAACGCTATGTATCTGGCAACTACAAATTCAACAATATTTTTAGCTGCTTCCAAGAAATAATATAAACAAGAACAGGGGCGGATCCACAATTTCAGAAAACAGGGGACGCACTGTGCTAAAAACATTGAAATCTGCGGTGAATTTCAATGATTTGCTCCAAATTTCAGAAGTTCACAGTCAATTTTACCTTGGAGGAATTAATTCCTCCAAGATTTTACAGATTTGTTGGCCAAAAGGGGGGCACGTGCTGGGTGCACCCTCCTGGATCCACGCCTGAAGAAGGACCTTTTTGGCCTACTGGTTCTGTACAGTGAATGCCTTCAACATCTAATGATGCCGATAAAAACATTTTATCTACTCTTGGTATCAAATTAAGGACGTTTTCTGCTAGATTTGTACAGGTTACTAAACCTTTTTACCAACTAACAATTTTATTTGTCTGTTTCAGTGGATCTTCAGGAAAAGGGTGTCAAATGCATTGGCGATAATGCAAAAGTAGCAGCATGTGTCCATCTCCTTTTTCTATGTGTCTTGCCATCCCAGCTTCCCACTGTTGCAGAAGAAATTAAATCCGCTCTATCCATGCAGACGCTTGTCTATAGTATAGTAACAGCTGTACCTATTCAAAGATTGAAACAACTGCTCGGATTTCAATTTGTTTTGCGACCAGAATATCATTGTGAAATAGCAAATGCTGATAAACCATGGGATGTTGCATCTGACGTGTCAGAAGTGTTCACTCGTCTTGACAGGATGGAGCAGACTTGCCCATTAAGTTTTAACAAAGCAGGTGAGACCGGTTAAGATGGCTCCTTCATAGAAAGGGGCTGTTCGTTTTCGTCAATTGAGGAATCTGAGTTGTATCCTTGAGAAAATGGAGAAAGCTATGGAGCTGCAAATTGCAGTGATTATTCTGTATCCAACAGCACAACAGATAATCCCTGCAATTAGCAAGTGTATAGTTTTTCCGTTTTCCCAAGGATCACAACTCAGATTCCTTACATTTGTAAGTGACGAAAATGAACAGCCCCTTTCTGATAAATGGAATGGCACCCAGAAATTGACCATTATATCAATCTTCTGGAAAGGATAAATGGGACTGGCAATGACTCCAGTTTGCTCATAGATGTTTTTTAGAGACTTTCAGTGAATTGATTTAAAGCTGTCTTGCAGAGGGTGGATGGCCACTCATTTGCCCCTAGTATATGTGACCCTATATCCAATCAATGGAGGGCATTATTATTCATCTTTGTTGAAGCACCAATTAATGCCCTACATAAGTCGTGCCAATGATATCTTGATCATTCCGTCTCTACTCATAGATGCCGTGGTGACATCGGACGACAGATTAGCCTCTGCCTTTCTATACGCTATGGTAAATGTCCTGACCCAGCTTGGGCTTACACGGTCACAGACCCTACATGCGATACATGCCATTGCATTTGGGCTCAGTTATGACGACGTAGGAGACGACATAAAAATAAGGGAGGAAGATCTTACAAAGAAACCGAGTAAGGAAAATGAGTAAGTTGTTATCCAGTTTTCAAGTTCAGGAATTTTGAGTACATGTACTTCCACAAAATGTGATAGCGATTTTCAAGTAAATCACTTGGGTATTGCAGAGGAAACATGAAAATGGTGCCACCATAGAGAGAGACAGACCGAAAGGTCAAAAATGTTTTTTCAAGGGGTTACATTTTGGCTGTCCCCCTCCCCCTGACATGAAGAGGGCCATTTTCTGTATCATTCTACGATAACTTGGGAGCACACTCCATGCGTGTATGCTGCTGCGATCGAATTGGTCCTTATGGTAGCCTGAGGTCACTGCACACATTGACATCAACATGTGTGCTGCGGGTTGTTTTACTTCCCTGATTTTTGGTTTTTTATCTCCTACCAACTGCTTACCGGTACTTTTAGTTTTTATATTGACTTGACCATGTGGACTGTGCTTCTCTTTTGCTGAGTTTTAAGCCTGTCCATTTTATTTCCAGGTCCTTCCCCATCTTTGATCTGAGCAGAGTTTGTGAAACAGACACGCCATTATCCAAACGTGTGAATGAGAAGGAGGAACTCAGAAAGGCATTCGTCAAAAAATATCTCAGTATTTTTGAAGAATACCAATTCAGATTGAAATTCCAGCCGGCACAATGATTGTGATGAACTATGAGTGACATTTCAGGAGCAACACGATGATCACGGGACACTCGTTGTTAGACCAAATCCGTCCGAATCCATTTTGGAGCTGCCTTCTTTGGTATCAGAATAGGGAGACTCCACTGAAGTATGATATCAATTTTTTACTTCATACATGTATGTTTTATGGATCATGTATTACGAATTATTTTACCATAAGTTATTGTCACATTTGAGCCTGCTACCACGTAGTGCGCCTAATTTCTTTCCAAAATAAATTTCATCTATATTATTATTAATGCACTGCTGTTGTCATTTAGGCTCGGAGTTGGTAAACTCAGCTGTTATTGCTGCTTTTGAGTCATTTTGACAACCAAGAAGTTGTTTTTTCGAAATGAATGCCAAGTCAATCGTTTCAAAGTGAATGGCAATTCAGCCCTGAAACCACAATCCCTAGTCCAAAGGTCTGAAGGGGAAGTGAAAGGTTGTGCCGTGAAACGAATGAACATACACCACTCGGAACAAGTTGCAGAACCAGCCAGTCCGTTTATTTGTCAGGGTACGAGCAATGGGAGCAAACTGGTCAAGCTAGTACAATGTGCCAACACTGTGCATAATACTACCTCAGCCAAATGCATGAACGGCGGCGTGGCCGGAAGAGTTGACGTTTATTTCAAATGGGTGAAGAAAGACTTTGCCAATAAAACTACATTTAGTATAAAACTTAAGGTTTATTATCCTGCCACGATAATACAAATTGATTAATATTCATACCTGGCAAGAACAATGAAGAGAATTGGAATTTTCGGTTGTTGAGGTCAGAATATCTGCATTTCTGGTAGTTTTTCGAGCATCTGCTGTTCACACAAAGTAACTTCATGTACCGGTAATCCTTCTTTGCATTGTATCTGTCAGTCTCAGGGACAGCCAAGAACAGTCAACAGAATTCCCTAAGGCCCTGATGATGAAGAATCTCCAGCTTCGTCTTCATTAAATCACTGACATTTTAAAATTAGCAATAGATGTTAGTCTCTTATCCTACTTGAATATCAAGTCTACTTCTTCCTCCTGTCATCCCTGGCCTTGGATATTGCATCCAGCTGAACCTTTAGTTCATCTATTTCTCTATCTGGTAAGTACCGAAATTCTTCCTCCGATGGATCAGGCTGTAGAGAAGAAAATGTAAATTTATGCTGATATACACAATCTAAAGTTGTGAAACGAAAACTAGTCATTTGAACATACATGGCAGTGGGATCTTAGCTACGACAGAGGGCAGCACACCAAAACCAGGTCCCATACAATGCACGTCTTTTGTGTGGGAAATTGATCAGGACCGGGATGTCACTTTCATTTCAATACCGTAGTTTTAACCACTAGTGAGCCGGTTGGAGAAAACCGCTCTTGACTGAATTTCTTAATCAGGTGAATTCCTGGTCATATAAAAAGCTCTGGCAAAAAGAATGCAATCTTACCTCTTTTATACTTAAATTAACCCCTGATGGGAGATGTTGATGAAGAATTTCAAATAAAAGTGGAACTTTTGTTGATGGTACATCTCTGATCTGAAAATGCACAGTATCCCCTATATGAATTATGTCCTTTTCTTTGAAGAGGTGAACAGACCTACACACACATTTTGCATGAGTATGAAAGCTTTGTTCTCCAACATAGCAGAGGGTGTGAATTTGAGCCAACTCTCACATGATGATACATTTTTCAGAGACCACGACTGACAAGGCCATGGATATCAAATAAAATTTTAATGTACAATCTTCAATGTATCATTTGGCTGCAGATATTTCGCCATTTATTGATCGATCGAATCAAAGGTAAACAGGACAAATAAAAATGTAGAAACAGAACCTTCACTTTACCTGTACTACTCGTTCGTAGAGAGCGAGATCGTACTCATTCTGTAAAATACTTGAATTTGGTTTGAATGTCTGTATTTTTGATGTTCGGGCTGGTACAGCATAACTGAAAGAATAAGGAGAAAGGAGATGATGATGACTGTCTCAATACTTCGATGATTTGGAATGTGGGTCAGCTGTGATGTATGGATGACAACAGAGTCTGTTGAACACATCTCCTAATGTATGGTGTATTCTTGATTTTACTTCAATATGGCTCTAAGAGAAACTCACAAGCAAAATGATCAACATAATTCCCAACCAATGCCACAAAACAATGGGTTAGATGGAGTAAACACTTACTTCTCAGTGTCAAGATCAAATCTTTCATTTGTCAGTCTATGTACATATTTTGAATATGCTTCCAGTTTGACAAAATCATAACTTCTCATCTGAATGGTTAATGCTTCATATTCAGGGATTTCAGGTCCATCATCCTGAAGACAGAAAGTCATACCTGTACATACAACAGATAAGACAACACAACAATGAATCAGTGTTGTGTTGTCTTATCTGCTGTATAAATGTAAAAGACCACTACTGCGAAACCAAGTGAATTTCCACATCACACTGTATTCAAATTCTGGAATAAATGAAATGGTCCATGGACCATGTGCTCACCGGGTTGGACATAATAGTCTAATGACAGAGGGAGGTACATATCAGTGTTGGGAGCAATCTCGGTCAACTCACTCCCAGGTAGGATTTTGATGATTTTTGGGTTATGCCACCTGGCGCCATATTGTATGTTCGATCGGGCCGGAACTTCACATGCACATAAAGGTCATCTGCAGGGGACCACATAGCACATTGGAGTGCTTTGGGTCAAGTCGTTCCTGAGTTACAGCACTTTGATGATTTTCGGGTTACGCCACCTGGCGGCCATATTGGATGTCCGATCGGGCCGAAACTTCACATGGTCATAAAGGTCATCTGCAGGGGCCCACATAGCACATTGGAGCGCTTTGGGTTAAGGCGTTCCTGAGTTACAGCACTTTGATGATTTTTGGGTTACGCCACCTGGTGGCCATGTTTGAAGTCAAATCAGGCTGAAATTTGACGTGCATGTAAAGGTCATCTAGATGGAGGTAAATATCAAATTTGAGCCCTCTGCGTCAAGCCGTTCCTGAGTAATAGCACTTACTTGATTTTCAGGTTACGCCACCTGGCGGCCATACTGGATGTCCAATCGGGCCGAAACTTGGTATTTTTAAAGGTACCCCTCCAATGCATGTTTATGCAAAATATGAAGTCGCTCGGTGAAATAATAACAAACTGTGAGAGGTTCGTCACTTTTGTCGAACTTTGACCTCTGTGACCTTGAAAAGTAGGTCAAATCAAAAACTCGTTACATATGTCATGTATCCTCATTAGATACACCTATGATAAAAATTTGGAGATGATCCAGTCATTAGTTCAGGAGTTATTGCACTTTTTGTGTTTTTGGTTTTGGCCACCTGGTGGCCAAGCCAACAATCGAATCTGACCGAAACTTGGTGTCATGGGTCATCTGACCTAGGGCTATGTATGTACCAAGTTTCAGATCCATAGCCCCAGCGGTTACGAAACGTGCCCTGCTAACGGAACACGACGACGACGGACGACGACGGACGCCGCCGGACGACGACGGACGACGGACGCTTCCCCATCGTAATAGCTCACCCCGGTGAGCTAAAAATTTACAGACATCACTATCACTGACCAGCATTCTGGTCCAATGGATTTTACTCACCAAATTATCAGGTTCATATCTTGAGTAAAGTCTCTGTCCTGCAGCTAAGAGAGGCCTGCAAATTTGAACACAATATCAGATCATAGAAAAATTCAACCAGCAATGTTTGGAAAGTGAAGATGGGGGATTCAATTCCATGGTATAATGTCAATCTTGTTGGAATGTTAATTATGCCAAGTCTGAAATCAATAGCACCAGCAGTTACGAGATGTGCCCTGTTAATGGACCACAATGGGCACTGCATCATGACTAAAGCTCACAGGTGCACTAAAAAGAAGGCTGTCACTTTGCTTACAAATAACTGTTCTGGTACTTCACCTCTCCTACCTATAATGAGTACTGTACCAGATGATAGGCAAGCTGGCACTCGAAGTAGGCCTATGGTACTATAAATAGGTCGGAAGGACTGATTAATAACTGACCTTAATGTTAACCATGTTTTTGTTTTTCTTGTCAACAAATGTCTTACTGAACACCTACAAACACTGCCACTTTGGACAACTCTGGAGATGATCTGAAATAAAGACGGACAAAAAAAATGAACGAAAATGACGAATTGATGTGTCCTCACCAACTGCAAGATGGAAATAATACCCAAGTCCTGAAGAATACTTCCTCATTTTGGCAGTTTCTTTTACAAGCATGAAGCGAAACTCACTTATCTTATGAAGCATGCCTATTTTGTGGGTCAGCGAGACTTTTGGCAGAACTAAACGTAGCCTATACCGACCGGCTGGGCCCAGGCCTATAGGCCTACACCACAATAGACGAATAGGCCCAACTCACGGACAACAATTTAATACTGGTTCCTCAAGTATAAAAGTATCTATTCTTCTACAGCATTTTCTGACCTTAACTTCACTTAAGACAGAAACCCCTGATAACAGCCCTCCTCCCTTTCACTGTATTAGTTCACCACTTCCCGCTAGGTGTCTCTCAAACAGAGTGGATCTTTCCTCAGTGTGAATGAACATCTAACACATTTGGAGGTGTTTTAAGACCATAATTCTCTAATTATCTGGGGCTCTACGTGACAGAGATAACTTCTTTACGTACGGGTGCAAATATATTCATGGTAGCGCTTCATGTAATGAAGGAAACTATGAAAAAAGGCGAGATTTTTAGCTGCTGACTCTGACCATGGGCGCAGCCATCTTTGATATGGATGGCAGATCAACCAATCAGCTGGTGCCTCGTTCCGGCACGTCTTGGGTACCTGAGAAGTGATCACGTATCAGGTACCCAACCTCGTCCCCAGGGGTTTTGTTCGCTCAGACAACAACCTCGGACCTAACTCGCTCACCAAGCGTCAACCCAGAGCCCAGGAGCGCACAAACCCCTGGGTACGAGGTTGTCAGAATTAGAATTAGAATTAGAATTATTTTATTGAATTTGAAGGCCTTCAAGAGGCAAGTACAAAATTATAATATTTACAGGATGATTCTGATTGGGTTACATATATGAATGAGATGAGATGAGATTCTATGTACATAAAGAATAATACATGGAATAATGAAATAGGGTACAAGTACATGTATCTAATCACCTTGGCCTCTTTTTGTGAGAATTACAGAAACATATTCGGCCAAGATTCTGCAAACCATAGGATCCTCATTAGAAAATAGCCAGACAAACTTATTGCTGTCATCTAGATTTGAGAAATTATTACAAAGAGTTCCAATCTCCTTATAGAGTGTCTCTCTCTCATCAGAGTATTTCGGGCAGGTACTTACAAAATGGAGTTCATCTTCAATGTCACCTGAAGAACAATATTTACAAAGTCTTTCTTCTGGCTCCAAGCCCTTGTACCTGCCCCTCTCAATTGCAAGGGTGTGATTACTTATCCGTAATTTTGTCATACACTTTCTGTGGTGGCTATTTTTTACATCAAGTAGATAGTTTTCAAGAAAATAGGAATTTTTGAACAACCTGTATGTGCGAAGTTTGTTACGACTTTTGTCTGAACCATTGCTTTTGCTACAGGAATCATCGTAAATTTCCCTTTTCCATTTGACTTCATGGGCTTCTTTCAGCACAGTAGATAAGGTACCAATCAGGTTTCTTTTTGTTGTTTTACGAGGGTCGTCGACAAACTTCTCACAGTTGGTTTCCGAGAGTATAAACTTGATAGTTGAAAACCATGAATTAAAACCAACTTCATGCATTCTCTTACTTTCTACTAAAGCATTTCTCACAAGATTTTTATCATCTAACAATTCTAGTCTGTGCCAGTATGAAATAACATTTTTTACAATACAAATGTACATCGGGTATCTACCAAGTTCACCTAAAACAGCATTGTTCGTAGCCATCTTATTCACTTGAAGGATGTATTTACAGAACTTGATATTTAATTTATCAACATGATTTCCATCAAAAGCTTTAGCTATCTTAAAGTCATATGGAGGCTGGAGTTTCTTACATAAGGGATTTACAGTACCCCATACCTCAGATCCGTACATCAAAATTGGAATAATCGTGTGATCAAAAATGTGTAAGAGTGTCTTTACACTTGGATAAACTGAACCAAAAGAGCGGCATAACTTATAAAAAGCCTTGAGACCTCTATGGAGCAAATCCACTTTAGCAAGAGTAAAGCTTCCACAAGTTTGGAATAGAATACCCAGGTATCTGTACCTGTCCACAACTTCCAACTCCATATTATCAAATGTAAATCTGCCGCCTTTGTATCGCTTTCCACTCTTATTGAACACTAATATTTTTGTCTTTGCAGCATTGATACTTAGGCCCCAATCTTTGCAAAATTTGTTGAGGCAATCTAATGAGTGCTGAAGACCTTCTTTAGACTCTGATAAAAGAATCAAATCATCTGCATACATGAGACAATATAATATAACGTCATTAAGACTCACAGGATGGGATGCACTGTTGAAATATGAAAATAGGTCATTAATGAATATTTTGAATAAATTTGGGCTTAAAACATCACCCTGACGTACACCTCTTTCTGATAAAAAGAAATTAGACAATTTGTCTCCAGCCTTTACACATAGATTTGTCTTGTCATACAGGGCAGCTATGTTGCCTAGGAAGTTACCTTCTATCCCAATCTGTTTCAATTTCAACAACAGAGCCGGGTGGAGTACGGTGTCAAATGCTTTCTTAAAATCTACAAAGCATGTGTACAATTTCTTGTTTGTTTTCTTTGTGTACTTGTCTATCAATGTCTTCAGAACAAACATATGATCACTGGTTCTTGCCCCTTTAGTGAAACCAATTTGGGCTGGGTTGATAATCCCATTAACATTCAGATATTTGTCCAGACGTTTGTTGAGTACAATGTTGAACACTTTACCGAGAACACTTGACACTGTAATCCCTCTATAGTTAGAAGGGTCTGATCTATCACCGGCTTTATGAATAGGTGTTACATAGCCACTTTTCCACAATGAGGGATATTCTGAACTGGAAAAAATGTAGTTAAAGAGCTTGTTTAAACAAGGAAGCATAATACACGAACTGTCCTTCAACATCTCACCCGATATGTAATCTAACCCAAAAGCTTTACCTCTCTTCAAACTTTGTAAAGCTTTTAAAATTTCGTCATCAGTTATTTCATCATTTAGATTACTCTTTTCTTTTGGTTCAGTCTGTGAAAGGGTATCTGATTTTAACAGATTCCATAATTGTGTATTTATAGATTCATTCTCAGAAATGGAGTTGAGTTTTTTGAAGTGCTCTTCCCACTTTTTCATATCAATATCACAGACACCACTCTTTGAGACCTGACTTTCTTCTTTTAACCTTTTTAGCATTTTCCAATACTGTGAAGGTTCATTTTCTTGTAGATTGTCCAATTCTTTTATCAGGTCTCTGTAATACTTTCTTTTCTGGAATTTGACCGATTTCTTGTAATCTTTCACAGACTTGAATAAAAGAGAGCGTAATCTATGGTCATTTGGATGTTGAGATAACAACGCACTGATCTCATCAATTCTGTCCTTTTGGGCCCT
Organism: Notospermus geniculatus; assembly: GCA_002633025.1. Lineage (NCBI taxonomy): Eukaryota > Metazoa > Nemertea > Pilidiophora > Heteronemertea > Lineidae > Notospermus > Notospermus geniculatus. Next base: position 102,372 of record NMRB01001592.1, on the reverse strand, counting down.
GAGTGGTGCATTGAACCATTTCTTTGAACAAACCGTTTTCTTTCTAGACAAACGTTTCCTGTCAGGTACCCACATCAATCGTCGAGGCTTAGACTGGTTTATATCTTTGCCGCTACACTCCCGTGGCGCTCATTCCCCGGGAAAGAAGCTCCATCCAGGAATGTTGGCTGATCAACAAAGTTAGCAAATGTACAATGTAGTAAATGTACCACAGACCTTGGAGTAAAAGCATTTGCCAGCTTTTTTGAATATCAGCCATAGTTTGCTTCCACATCCACAATTCTTTTTTCAGTATTATTTTTCGATGTGAAATTCTGTGAGAGCGACTTCGCCCTTTGGGCGTGGCCATCGTGCTGGCCAAGTACGCGAACCACCTGCTTTGCCAAACTTGTAAAAAAGTGCCTCCGAACAGTTACATCATCACACCCAGTCACTGTAATTGGTCCAATGTACGAATAAAAAGGCCTATCAAAATTGGCAAGGCGCAAGTCATATAGGTTTGCTCTGTTACGTAACTCAGTCAAGGATTTCTTTAGGCGCTCCGCGGCTTTTGATAATAGAGTGCGATTGATTAACCTTTCCGTAAAATTGATCTACCGGTATCTATTAAGAAACGTTTGTGAATAATTCTCCAGTGTTTGGGTGATGGAAGACGACATGCATGGTCACAGAAGGGCTCATTTGGAAAACGACGAATAACAAGTGGATTTTATTCCACGATTGGTCAATTTTGTCATGGTAATCTGGCCGCGGACAGTAGGCCCTATAAATACGGTCGTGTTCACTCAGCACCTTCACTTCACCGTTACATCCGACGGACACATTCTACGCGATTGTCAGCAGAATCCCGAAAAATGCAGGTAGGCCTATGAACGATTTGTACCGATTTCATGTTTTGGTGTTTGGTGCCTGACTGGGTGTACCCAAACAATAGATAAACGTTGTCGTATGGCCTAACCGGGCGCTTGCGAAACCTCACTAGGCCTAATGCCTCGTCGCCTTCATGCGTCATATTCGACTAAAATTGGGGCACTCGAAAGAAGGGGTGGGGTGAAAAAACGCCCGACATCTTTTCAAAATGGTCATGAAGCCTATTACATGTAATTCTGGATCTGAATTGCTGGCATCTCGGTGGTTTAGGACGGTTTTGAAAATTATAGAGTTTTCGCCAAGCCCCCGAAACGCCAACGCGCGAACGTCTGTACCTGTAATGGGCGAAGCGTCAGAACGCTCACGCTACCGCTTACTGTGGAAAGGGGCCTTTAAAGGCCCGTTTCCACTTGAGCGTTTACGCCGCGTTTTGACGCTTCGCCCATTGTTTGGAAGCAGAGCGGCGGAAAATAACAAAAGATTTGACGCATCACGCGGCGTAAAACGCTCTAGTGGAAACGGGCCTTTAGGCCCGTTAACACAGAAGCGGTAGCGTGAGCGTTTTGACGCTTCGCCCAGTGTTTGTTATTTTCCGCCGCTCTGCTTCCAAACGATTTTAACGCATCACGCAGCGTGAAACGCGTCTGTGGAAACGAGCCTTTATTATGTTCGGTGCTCTCTTCGTGGCATCGTGGGTTTGGCGTTGGTGTTGGCGTTTCGCCCTCCAGACTCAGTTTTGCCCCCTAGGCCATTACGCTNCGTTTCCACAGAAGCGGTAGCGTGAGCGTTTTGACGCTTCGCCCAGTGTTTGTTATTTTCCGCCGCTCTGCTTCCAAACGATTTTAACGCATCACGCAGCGTGAAACGCGTCTGTGGAAACGAGCCTTTATTATGTTCGGTGCTCTCTTCGTGGCATCGTGGGTTTGGCGTTGGTGTTGGCGTTTCGCCCTCCAGACTCAGTTTTGCCCCCTAGGCCATTACGCTCGTGATTGGGTATGAAATTTCTTGGCTTTTCAGGTTCAAGTCATCCTAGCGTCCCTAGTTGTCTTTGCCGTGTTTGCTTCCATCAAGACCAGTGAAGTCCCCGTGCCAACCAAATGGGACAAATGTATGCTGACGTGCCAAGATGGTGGAACCTCCAAGACTGACTGCGTACAGGAATGCTTACGTAATAAGTGCCTCGAGAAATGCGAAATCCGACATTCTGCTAGCGCTTGCTCGGACAATGCAAAGAAACGCTGCGATGGAAATAACCAATGTGTCGACTTTCTTACCGGGGCATGTTATGGGCAACACCAGATGTGCCTTGACCAATGCATCTAGGGGGAGACGCGTAGTCGACCCCCGGCGAGACGGCAATGCGAAAGCAATGGGGTTTTTTACCGGTGCCTTCATTAAGACGCGTTTTGCTCCCAATATGTTTGTACGACCAGTTCATATTTACCTTGCAAACTCGGTGTAACTAAACCTTCATCGACGAGGAATACTGACGAGGAATACTAAAGAATATCTCGTGAGATGAGCGGCTAACTAACGGCTAATCAAATTAGCTGCACATCAATCTGATTATGTAAAAGTATTGATAGTAAAGTCAATAAAGTTGTCTAAAACGTACATATTTGTCGTTATTATTTTCCATTTCGTCACCCTGATAAGAAAATTGCCTTGCCTTGCCTTGCCTTGCCTATCTCATTTTCCGCAAATTTGGATTTTTTTTGCCTAAGTCATAACATGTTAACATTTATTTATCAGTCGCATGCTGTAAAATTGGCTGAGTCATTTGATAACGCAGCCTACTGGTTGCATGAATTTGCCCCGAGTTGGGCAAATCTCCCCTTTATTTCTTCATTCAGGCGCGGATCCAGAGGGGGCGCAGCGGGCGCGCGCCTTCCGTTTTGGTCAACAAATCTCTAAAATCGACCGTGAAATTCTGGAAGTGGGCGCAAATTTCAATGTTCCTAGCACTGGGCGCCCCCTCTTTTCCCAAATCCTGGATCCGCCCTATGGGTTTCTGAAAATGGCACACTAGGGCATTTATCTCCCTAAATCAACGTATTAAGCAAAGCTAGCCCGCTCTTCTTACACTGTTCATCGACAATCATTTTTTTGTATGGGATGAGTGGATGGATGAAAACGTAATTTTGTCTAGGCCAATCTGTTTGACTCAAAGAGGTAAAATGAAGCTGGTTTTGCCGTTTTTTTTCTCAAAACCTGAAAAAATGAGAGGCAGGGTGACGATTTTCTTCGTGCCGATATGCCGAAGCAAACTCGGGCAAATTCATGGGATCCCGTAACCATCAATTCTTAATTTCTACCCCATCCCAACCTCAATTCCAAATGCTTCGTCCCTCCCTCGAATGGCCGGCATCCTCCCACAGCAGGGGTTTTTACCTCGCTCCTCTTCATCCACTCATTCACGTTGCGTGCGAGTGTATGAAGAGGAGCGACACCAAAGCCCTGCTATGGGAGGATGCGCGAATGTTTTTTTTTTGGCTGTTGTACCAAGACCGAGGAAGTGTACCGAAGACATCTCTGGGGCATTTTTCTGAATTCCCCCCGCCCCACTTTGCTGTGTCGAACTGGGTGTCCCCCCGGCCCCCGAAAAAACCCGGCACAAACGGTCCAGTGCATGGTGAGAGCTCCAGACCCGATTTTGTAAAACAATGTCGGGGCTAGTCAGTGTGCTGAATTTGAAGTCCCTCCATTCGGAAAGTTGTAAAAATACCTCCTTCACAAAAATGGCTCTGGCGCTAAAACTAGTCTGAACCGAATCGAGGTATCTTGGTGTCTTTTTTTTCTAGAAATATTCTTTGCCCATTCATACCAGTGGCTTGTGCGGTTTTTTGGCGGTACCCGTGCCGTGATGTTCGCGTACTCAGTGTTTCCGCTCATTGTACGGGCTATGTAGCGTAGTAGCGAGATTTTTCTCTTTTGCCCTATTGAAAACTCATGGTCTCGCTTAGAGTCCATTGTATGGAAACACTGAGCTATGGGGAACACTTGAAACGTCACACCGACGTAGACAATGCACTGGCGCCATCTTTTGCACAAATGTATGATAGGACCTGAGACTTGATCATTTTTCAGGCACCATTGGACCTGAGACGTGAGCAACATTCTTGAACCGATCTGAAGATCTGAATGGGACTTGCAGTGTGAGACTGTTCTGCTCTCAAAAGTGCAAGACGTACGTGGCGAAAGATGCGATTTACGTTTTAATTCTCTCCAATATTAACCATTGACGTTGATTAGCGTTCTCTAAGGTAACGTATTCATGTATGTAACTGATGGTTTAGCTTCGATAGGCATTAAAATGGTCGAAAATCGGCCAGCTGCCATGGTTTTCTTCGTTTGTCATGTTTGTGAACTGCGCTGCGCCGTCGCGCCGCCTGTGCGTTCAGGTGTGCACCATAGCATGCACACACTGCTGCTGGTTTGAGTGCCTAGGGCTAGGCCTAGGCAAGGCCTAGGCTACATTGCATGTAGGCCTAGGCCGAGGAGGCCTACGCTCCTTCATCAGGTAGGCCTAAGCCTTGGAGGAAATTCCTCCATGGGTAGGCCTACGGTAGGCCTAGGCCAGGGCGATTACCGGCCAGGGCCAGGGCCAACCGCCGCACAGAAAGTCCGATAGGCCTATCATCGCTAGATCGGCGGCGGGTTTAGTTCGGGAAAATGCATTATGTGGGTGATCCACTGACTTGACGACGAGTTTACGATCAGTCATGTCAGTTGGCGACTTAGTCGTGAACAAGTTGTCAACTCGTCGTCAACTGATCGTAAAGAAATGACGTAACGTTGAAGCTGATCCACCGAAAAAATACGTCTACTACAGAGCAAACTTTACGACGAGTTGACGACTAGTGTGCGAGGCCGACCAAATCAAACATGTTTGATCTCGTCGCAAACTAGTCGTCAACAAATTTCAGTCGTGAACGAGTCGCAAACCCGTCGTGAACGAATCGTGAATGCTGATCCACAGCACAGGCTATGATTTTTCGTCGTCAACTAGGCCTATAGATCGATCCCGTCAATTGGGACCTTGTTTACATAAATGAAACATGCATCACATTTTCAATCAACGAGAATGAAATTCTAACAAGCGATCTACTATCAAAGTTGCACATCAGAAGAAAGAGGATTGCTAAGAGATTCTCTTAATCTCCTTCGTTCTCTACGGTACTTACCCTATGGTCTACATTTGAATAATCTCGCCCACATCAACTCTCACCGAGTAAACAAAAGAATTGCCCACGTGACTCCCAACAGCCAATCAGCTGCGGCCACTGAGCAGTAGGCCTTACACTCGTCCATTATTTTCTCGGTGCCCACGAGATCAACATCTCTGTGTTTTCTCTCTCATCGAGTCGAAGTTTGCTAAGTATTCATTTCCGATTTTTTCTCGATTTTGGATAGCTTTATGGATTTATTTCCTCTTGCGGAGGATGTTGTGAGGGAGGAGGTGGTAGAGACGCTTCCTCCCGGCGAGTTTATCCAGCTTGCGGCTGGACAAGGCTCTCACACTCAGGCGGACCGTGCTAGGTCCTCTTCTGTGCATGTACATGTGCCGTGTGCATCTGATCCTGCACAGCAGACTATGCAGCCGCCGGCCGGTGGGTCGTCAGCGACCTCCGCGTCCGGCAAGTCCAAGTCAAAGTCCAAGTCCAAAGGTAAGTCTTCGAGTGCTAGTTCTACTTCTAGCCTGTCGCGCTCGGAGGTTGAGAAGTTGCTGGACGAGCGCTTTAATAAGTTTGAGAAGTTGTTTGATCGGCTTGCGCCCCAGGCCGCGCAGCCAGTTCGGCCTGCTGCTGTGCAGGCGGTGAGTGTTTCTGCTGGTGCTACGGCAGTTCCTGCTATTGCTACCGGGGCTGGTGGTAATGGTGTTAGACCTCGGCCAGTTTATAGGTCAGAGGAGCAGCCTTCCTTGGTGTCATTTGCTACTGACTCTGGGAGGTTTAGGCAGGTCCCTGATATTGCTGTTCAGGTCCCAAATTCTAGTCGGCCCGCGGCTGCGACGGGGTTTTCTCCTTTTTCGAATTTGCAGCAGGATGTGATTTCCCTTGATTCCAGGGAGGACTTGGGGAGCCTTGCCGGCTCACCTGTCGGGCATAGACGTTCTTGGCAGCGGGAAAGGTTCGCGTCTCCTGAGTCGGGGAGCCTGGCCAGATCTCGGTCTCGAGATAGTAATATGGATGATGCCATGTCGGTTGTGAGTCATGCCAGTGTTCAGTCTGACCATTCGGACAGTTTGTCTTTTCGGCAGGAAGGTTTACATAGTCCTAAGGGGGAGGGGGAGGAGGTTCCTCTTTCCTGGCCCCAATTGATTAAGGTCACCAGGGAGCTTTTGAATCTTCCTGAGGTGGAGGAGTCGTCGGTAGACATGTCTCAATCAGTGTTAGCGGGTCAGTTCAACAAGTCTTTGCCTTCCTCTGCGAGGAAGGGCTTGATTTTGCCCCCAGTAAGTCAACAAGAAGAAAACATTCTATTTCACATACATCATGTAAAAGTCTTATTTATTTCCATTTGGCCCAATTGATGGGATCGATCTATAGTCGCAAACAAGTCGCCAACTGATCGTGAACTCGTCGTAGTCGGTGGATCACCCGCATAGGGCCTACCGGTGATAGGCCTATACAATGTAGGCCTAGGTAACTAGGTAGGCAGGCGCCGGTAGGCCTAGGCATACCGGTATGGTAGGCCTAGCACTATCGCGAGTATCGGACTTTTTCTGTGCGGTCAGCCCAGAGCTTTACACATGTCACTGTCGGACTCGTCGAGTCGGTGTTATATGAAATTACGTCCGCTACGCCTATTTCTTTCCACAATAGGCATGATATAGGCCTATGGCCGGCTTCCAGGTTTACATTGTAGCTTGGTTCCTTCACCCTGCGCTAGGGACCGGTTCGCGGCGTGGCTATTAGGTGGCACTGTTGACAAGTTTCAGCGAATACGCAAACTCAGTCAATTCACATATTGTACTCCAAAGTTTGGCAAATACCCAATTTTCTGTAGAAAAATACCCAGAAATTTTTGGGAGGGATAAGCAGCACTGGATAAGCCACTTCGTCTTTTTGGCATCAATGTGATTTTGAGACGGCCCCTAAGAATGTACGTTACGTCAACACATCTATATCCTTGGCTAATTTTCAGCCCAATACCTGATGGCTGTTTGGAAGACATGATCCAAATCAAATGGGAATTCCCCATCCTCCTGTCCTAGTCCTATCCTTTTTGATGTATTATTTGTTTTAAAATAATACATCAAAAAGGATAGGACATATGTAGGTCATTGAACCATCTTTTTAGCTCAGCTGACCAAAGGTCAGCGGAGCTAGTCAAATAGGTATTCAGTGGCGTCAGGGTGTCAGTCCATCTGTCCAACTATGCCCNTTTTACTTTTTTTAGATTGTTGTGTAGGATGTGGAATCCGTCTAATTCCAGGACTGCCGTGAATTTTGCCGAAGACACGTCTGGCGAAAGTGCGAAGCCTCCCTCCAGTCCTCAGCATATTCCGATTATGGGTTGCGGAAATAGAATAGCAGGTCAAAGTCAAACAAGAATAATGGCAATGATGATTTTATAGCTCCCTATTCACCATGGATTAATTCTTGTGAAGGTGTCAATAATATTAAAGGGACACGTCCGGTCTTGATTCACCAAGAACCTCAGCATGATAAACCGCTTCCCACCTAATCCCAAGGGGGTCTAATAAGCTCTTTATCAATTCACCCCTTCCCACCCAAGGGGGTCTAATACTAAGGATTGTCTCATTGTACATTAACCCCTTACTGATAATTTCCCAACCAAGGATGGTCTAATAAAGTACGGTATCTGACAATATCTCGATTCAGCAAGGATTGTATGCCTATCTTGCAACATTAAAATTTAACCCCTTCCCACCACCCAAGGGGTGTAATACCTAGCATTGTACGGTATCATGCTATATATTAACCCCTTCCCAACCAAGGGTGGTGTAATAAAGATCTGACATGTATCTCGATTCACCAAGGATTTTAGGCCTGTCATAATTTAACCCCTTCCCACTCTATTCACTACATTTCAGGTCGATCCTGGTTGCTGAAGCACCCCAGATCGCTGATGCTGCTGTTGCTAAAGAGAGGAGCAAGGAAGTGTCTTGAATTTGAAGAACTCACTCTCAGCCGACACAGCATAGGAATGGCAATTAGGGATCAACTGTCGAAATCATAGAACAGCGAAGTCTTCGCCACAGCAGACAACTGAATTATTCTCTTACACATTGTATGCAAACCGTAGTCTTTCCAAAATAAATGTGATTCATTCTTGGCAAAATTGTATTGAACCGAGTCTCTAATCATAATTAGCAGACTTTATCCCATCCAACATGCACACTTGGTGAATAAAATTTGACATCATCCACGAACCTTCCTAAAGACTGCAGTACCTCTTATGCCTTAGCCTATATCAAACTGAGGCATCAAATGTCAGCTGAGCGCAAGGCCCATGGGCCTCTTGTTTCGAGATTGGGATTTGGCCTAGTAGTTAAGCCGTGCTGCCCCTTAGTGCTGGCGATTGATGCCTATACGAGGGTCTGTGGGTTCAAATCTGGATGTCTTTCACCTTGGAAACCCGTTTCTATTTCTTGTTCATTATTTGTTTTAAAATGATGCTCATTTCAGCTTCAACATGTCAGCCCAAAGAAGGTGGACGTCTGCAATGGCTGTGTTGTTGGTGAGTCTGGTTGTGGTGTCTTGTCAACAAACTGGGATTCAACCAGAGCATGCTGGATCACAGCAGCAGGCAGGCAAATCAGGTGAGCATGAACAGGACACGACTGGTGAGTCTGAAAATGGAGGGATGGGTTTGAGTGATACTAGTAGTTTGCGTGTGGATAACTCTCCGAAAGATAATCTGGAACAGAAAGACAATGTTGTGGAAGGTAAAATTGAAACCATGAATGTAAAAGATTCAAGTTCTGGTGCTGAGGAGTTGGAACCATCTGAGCGCGAGATACCAAAGGAGGTGAACGGGAAGGTGGTGGATTCTATACCAATGGAATTATCACCCGATGACCTGGATCGTGATATCAAGGAAGAGTTGAATGAACAGGAACCAAAAATAGTGGAGGCACATGTTATGCCACTGGTAGATGAGCTGCCTCAGACAGTTGACCCAGCACCAGGAGATTCGACTACAGATAGTGAGAAATCGTCTGGAAGTGGACCCAAACATGCCAAAGATAGGGACGTTGAGATAAGAAAAGAGGCAACAACACCTGACAACCTAAATGAAGGAGTCAAAAATGAGAAGGAAGTTACCAGTGACGGAGGATCGTCCAAAGAGACGCCGATTGGAGAAACTGATGCCAACGTTATGAAACCCAAACTTGATGTGGAGAATGTCCAGAATGAAGCCTCTGTGACTGAGAACATGGACGGAATGACTTATGAAAAATATAGTTCTGATAAACTTGAAGCAAAAGTTGAGGAACAAGTCGTTACTGTCATGGGTCAGGATGGATCACAACAAAATCAAGTACCGAATTCGAATTCCCCTGTTGAAAAAACTACGTCTTCGTTTGTTGATCCTTTAGCTGAGGAGTTGCCAGTTACGGGTACCAACCAAGATGTTAATGAACTGAACGCGGGGTCTTCAGCTCAGGTTGAAAACACCATGAGGCAAACAGAAACTGTCGAAACGAGTATTGAGAATGATAATCAGGTGAAAACAGGTGAAGGGGCTCCTGACACTGACCCCAATGCTGCTAGACCTAGTCAAATACCAACATCAGAACATGATAATGGTGTACGTCATCAAGTTCCACCTGACCAGCCACCTAACAGTAATCAGATGGACCACACCCTCGAAAGGCTTCCAGTTGATGGAGACAGCAATGAAATGCCACATTCGCAGCATTCAGAAAACCATCGTATGGATGTCTTCGATGATGATGAGGATGATTTCGTGCAAGGTAGACACTTTGGAGTCCGAGTAGGCTTTGGTTTGCATAGTTGAGAGGTCTTGTCTAACTAATAGCTGTTCTCATGACACTACATCAGGTACTACGAAATATCCCTGGCTTCCTGGACATGGTTTTGATGTCCAAAAATAATGGTACAAACTCATTGATGCATTTCACCTTGCCATGCGCAGTGCTCATGTGGCTTGTTTCCAACCTAATCAGTGTGACAGCATTTTTGGGCTTCCCATAATAATGAATTCATCATAGTTGATGTCAGTTTTGTTAAATTTTTTCTTTGAAATCTTGTTGTTATGTATTGAGCAGCAATGTCGTATGCAACCAGTGTCATTCTCATGCAGTGGTCTGCTTCATCTTGCATTGTTCTTGTTCAGTTTGGGTTTTTTGCCTCGTAGTGTGTGTGCAAAGGTTTGAAAATTTCATTTACCCATACCCGTGTATGTATAACCTTCTGTGTTATGCAGATTGATAAACAGAAATGAGGAAAAGCTATCGGATGTGCTTAACTTTACAACATCTTCAGTTCTGAAATGAAATTCTTGGTCCTGAAGTCTGATACATGTACTTCATAAATTGACAGGCGAGGGATACATGTACTTCATAAATTGACAGGCGAGGTTTGCTTCTTGATGTTGAGCACACTGTGGTCTCGAAGGTTGTGCACATGTCTTGCTTGCTGTTTGTTTTACTTGTCTGTGTGCGCTTTTAAAACACTGTTCAAGGGTCTGTGCTCTCAGTGTTCTTACTCAGTTGCTAAAAATAAAGGGGTTCGTACTCTCCCTCCCTGTATACAAACTTATTATTTTTGTCTATGATAGAATGCCTCATTTCTGTCCATTCTGCCAACAGGAATAGTTTTGGGCACCCGGCGCACCCCCCCCCCTTGGCCAACAAATCTGTAAAATCGACCGTGAAATAATGAAATTTGGAGCAAATCATTGAAATTAACCACAGATTTCAATGTTTCTAGCACAGTGCGCCCCCTCTTTCCCGAAATCCTGGCCCCTGGGGAGGCGAGAGCCGAGTGAAATGACCTTAGTCTCAGGATGGCAGGCTAAGATGCGGATGTCAACTACTTTTACAATAAAACGTGACCACAATTACAAATCATTTTACTACCCTACATAAAATGCAGTTTGTTCTCGGTATGTCCTGATGTGGTGTCCTGAGATTGGTCTTCTGTAGTGGACTCTTCTGTAGTGACTGCTGTCATGCAATACTTGTACATATTCTGTTAACACTATCATGTCGAGCATAGCACTTCTCTGGCTCTAGGTTACTTGAATACTTGCTTTTCTGCACTTGTTTCTATCTAATATTAACACTTTCAGGATTTTAGTTTTAGGTGAGCTATGAATTACATTGACCATTGTAGTGCATTTACACATTTTTTGCATAGTGAGCAAAATTGTCATTGTGACCCGGCACAGCAAAATGAGTCGGAATGCGCACAGAAGAAGAGCCAACATGTCCAAGGTGACACCAACGGTTTGTTATTTCACGATTGTCTGCCCATTGTGAAATTTGACTTTGTCGATTTCTCTGTTGTTTGGTGTCATCTTCGGTCTTCTTCTGTGCGCTTCTGTGCACATTCCAACTCATTTTGCTGTGCCAGGTCACATTTGTGCCCACTAGGTTCAATTTTTCGACCTCGGTGCCCAATGTAGTTGTATCGATGACTGCATCTGCTAACAGACTAAAAATTGCAATGATTAATTCGATTTAAACTGATAATTAATCACATATGTGCAAATATTGAAGTGATAGTGATCCTTAATTTTGTCATGCTTCATGTAATGCCAACATAACAAGTAATTCTCCTTTGATTTCCAGACCTCTTTGGCATGTTATTTCAGAATGGCATGTTCTTGGACTTTTCCTGTTCTTCATTTTGTATGATCTGAACGTGCTTTAACAGAGGAATGCAACAGAGTCAATCACCACAAGCCACAGTCTGTGGCTTGTGGTGATTGACTCTGTTGCATTCCTCTGTTAAAGCACGTTTACACCAAAACCGGAATCTGGTGCGTTTTGCTGTGTGGGGTTCCCGCATGCTGGAGAACCCACATGCCGCACGATTTCTTCTTAAGTAACATTGAAACCATTGTTTGCGGGATCGCGCCACCAGAATCCAGTTTTGGTGTGAACGCGCCTTCAAACTCCTCAGATTATTTTTTGATACCGGTACATTTGAGTTTCCTTATTTGCAATCAGATTGTTGTTTTGAGTATTCGTTGATTTCGTCATCAGCATCATGTTCATGTTTCTGTGAAAGTGTCATCCAGCATGTCCAATCACTGGAACGAAAGTCATTCACGAAATTCCCACAACACACTTATTGGTAGAAATGTCCATTTCCTTGGAAAAATGCCATGTTGACTAGAGAGAATCAGTTGATCTGCAGTTAAAAAAATCAATGACTAGCGGCAAAAATACTAAGCGAGCGTATCTATTTTTGCTAGGGGTACACATCGTAGGACTTGGACTAGGATAGGAGTATTTGACCCAGCCCAGGTGCTATGGCTGCTGGACGTGCTGGGAGTGGGAGGGACCTGGCCTGGATGACACTGGTGTCAGTTGAGTTGGTTCGCAATGCAACTGCTTGATCCATTTCTTTCAAATAATGGTACATTTACATGTCAAACCAACGGCAATGGGAGCTTTTTCTCACTGCTAGTTTGATATTACACTAAGAGTGTGCATTTCAATGTAAGGATGCATTTCTTGATTTGAATCAATGTATGTTCAGGCCTAACTCGTTGTAATAACTGATTTTAAAACATTGTTGTGGTGTTGTGTGGTTCTAGTAAAAGCTGGCGTCAGTGTTGTAAGCCTTGAAGTAACAAGTAACAGTGTACCGTATCAATAATGTGTACTGGAACTTATTACTGATCAGTATCTTATGATGCAGATGTAGCTCTCTTATAAAAAAAGTGACTGCCTCTTTCATATCAAGAATTTAAAGTAGCAATGCTTTTAGTTTCAACCTAACTTGCTACTGCCTAGCTCTTCATAATTTTGCCCCAGTTCTGCAGTATTTCATCTTTATTGTATATCACTCTAACACTTAGATTATATTTTGTTCAGATACTGGTGAGGACAATCAATCTGAGCCAACCAGTACGGATACACCTCAATATAATACCGATACACCTGCAACTAGCACAGAAACACCTCCTACTGATGCAGAAAAACCTGCTCAGCCTTTAGAGGAACCGGCTGTTGAAAAGACGGAAGAAGAAAAAAAGGGTAGGTTCTTGCTGCATTTCAGAACTGTTGACCGGTTTTCTGGTCCACAGTGACGAATGTTATTTTCTTCACTACGATAGACAGGAATTCTGGTCCATGATGCAACCATGGCACTAGTGTCATGTACTAAAATCCACTCAGACTTATTACGTCGTAACGATGCAGATTTCAATAGCGAAGTGGTCATGATGCATCGGTAGTGAAGTGGTATCACGATAAGACCATCGCAACCTCTGGAAGTGATGAGACGTTTAAGTAAAGAGTAAGAATGAATCATGTGGGGTGATGGAAAGAGTCCAGTCCCAAGCATCTGGTTCTCACCAGTCTATCTGTCCTGACGGTCATCTAGCCTGGTTCGAATCCACAACATTTCCCGTTTCTGAGGTGGTGACAGCCTCAGCCAATCATCGGGGCGCGAAGGAAAATCGACGCGCCAATCAAAATCCGTGTTACAAATTTGAGCGTGAAGAGCAAAGAAAGTGTCCAACGGTGATTTGTTTCGCAAGTTCTGATTGCTCGGAGGCGGGGTCAAGTAGGGGTTAGGTTCATTAATAATTTATGCATTAACGGAAAAGATGACACGATTCGGACAAGGCTAAAGACGGAGTTCATACGGAGTCGATAGCCTTGTTTGGACAAGATG
>NMRB01001592.1:67501-88515 GCA_002633025.1 Notospermus geniculatus | reverse complement strand
TGCATTTAATTTTGTACTGAATAATGAAGAGCCTACCTTCCCCATGTCTTTTTAAAGGGACTGTTCGTTTTCGTCAATTGAGGAATCTGAGTTGTGATCCTTGAGAAAATGGAGGAAGCTATGAAGCTGCAAATTGCAGTGATTATTCTGAACAGTACAACAAATAATCCCTGCAATTTGGAAATGCATAGTGTTTTCCCAAGGATCACAACTCAGATTCCTCAAGTGACGAAAATGAACAGCCCCTTTCATTGCCATATTTGAGTACAGCTTCTAAATCTTCCTATTGTATAAATACATGTACTGGAACTGGAAGTACTCGATGGAATCATGAATGATTCAAAGCAACATCCAATTTGGACATCTTGTTTTGTACTTCAACTTCACATTAGTCTGAAGAATTTTTCCTTGGAAAATGCTTACTAGTCTGATTCATGAGATCATCTTCCGGTCTTTCCTTACAGGGCTTATGCTAAACTCCAAGCAGCAGCAGATCTGGGGCATGACAAAGCCAAGGAAATGTTAGGTTATGGCCATCTCTTTGGTGATGGTGTGCGGCAAAACGTCACCGAAGCTCGAGAGGTATTCGAACCGCTCGCGATGAGAGGATTTGCCGGATCTCAAATGGTGGGTGTACATTTTACTGAAAACAACTTTTCACTGAGCTCTTGGCTCCAAATCCAACTTACAACCTACATTCTTTGATTCTACATCTGGAATGGGATTTTGAATGGGGTTTCGTGAGCAGCGTGGTCTAGTGGTTCGCAAGACGGACTCCATATCAGAGGATCCCGGGTTCGATTCCTTGTCCTGGCCAAGCAAAAAACGCTTGCTTGTGACCTTGAGCAAGTCACTTTGCCTCGCTTGCTTCACCCCACCCAGGTGTAAAAGGGGTACCGGTACCTGGCTGGTAGTGATGGTATGTGAATGTTAATCCAAGAGTGCTGGAATCGGCTGCCGGGACTGTAATACTCCCCAGGGAGTGGAGAAATGAAATTGGAATGAACAGACCTATAGCTGGGGAAAAAATGTGAGCGCCCTTGACACTGCATTGCAGTAAAAGAGCGCTATTATAAAAGCTCACATTCCACACCTAGATCTTTCAGAAATTGTGATGCTGGTCTAAAGTATACCCAACGATAATGATGGAAGTAGCACACAGTGACTTGTGTAAATTGTTATGTGGGGATCGCACACTATAAAAAGTGAAAACAAGAGTAACTAGAACTAAGAAATTTGCTTACCAGCAAATTTGATGGTCCCCAGAATTGAGAACATAAGAGCAAGCAGAACCAGCTGAGAACAGAAGGACATTTTGATGCAACTTTGCAGCCTACCGACTTACCGTCATGACCGTAGGCGTAGCCTAGATAGAGGTAGGCCTACGACACGGCCGGCGTAGGTCTAGGCCTACGTGATCAAGACTCTTCTGTTGATTAAATCCTTTATTTTTTTGTCTCATTTTTAATAGTTTTGGCTGTGAAAATCGATGTTTATTTAATTTGGGCATGTTGTAATGCAACAAGTGTGCAGTGCACCATGCACTGCTGTACTGCTGTATGTCATATACCAGGTACCTGTATGCATGACGAACACAGTTAGTTTTACACACTCGTCATCATGGTCATCGTGGTCATGCTCGTCCAGTGTAGTGTGACAGTGCATAGGATGTACATATCGCATAGGAGTGCCTGCACAAGTGCCATGCCATCCTGCTTCCTTTCTTTCGTCCGTCAAACGACTGACAACATGTACTTAAATATGGAGAATTGGATAGCATAGCAACTAGGCCTATTGCACCCAACCCCCGATCAACGAGTTCATATTCAGATGGGCAGTATTTTAATCATTTTCGAAAGAAGAAACCGCACTCAGCTCAGCTAGTATCGGCACAGCCATGATGGCATGTGCGCGACTACGTTGAGCTACTTACTGGGGAACCTCACGACTCGGGCCTAACAGTCCGGAATTGAAGACTCACAATAACGGCACGGGAGAAATGAATAAAATGAGCAACACCCGTCTAGTTGTTCTCAAAAATCATATGAATGCACATTTATACAAGTGTATAGTTAATTATTAGTAAGTTATAACAAGTCTCGCCAGATCTCGCAAGGATGACGAGACTTTGCGACCTCACGGCTGGGACAACTCACAACTGGGCACCTCCTGAGTAGAGCACTTACAGTAACCAATCAGGAGCATTGCAGTTTGGGAGAATCAGCAGTCAAATCAGCATTTATGGACATAAAAACACGTCAAAAACATCCAAATGACCCGAATTTCAAAAAGTTTTTTGTGACGTCCCATGGATGGAATTGAGCTTGATTATATTATGCTGGTTGTTTTTTCCTTTATTCAGCCGTTTTGCAGAACACTCGCAATAAAGTTGTGGAAGAAGAAGAAGATAACAGAAACCAGAACCTGAGTGATCACAATATGGTCCCCAGACTGTGATGTCTGGGGACCATAATAAAAGTGGCTTTCTAACTAGCAATTCCATTGCGTATTTCTCATGGAAGGTCACTGTATGTTTTTTCAGGGTCTTGGATTCCTTCATGCGACTGGCCTATATGTGAACTCCAGTCAAGCAAAGGTGGGTAAGACATGTGTGAAGGGAACAGTTACTTGAACTTTGAACAGACTGTTATGTTGGGTCAATAAGTGTGAAAAAGTATGGAAAATGATCGTCCCCCCATTGCTCATCTTTAAGCCACTTAATAAGTGGTCCGCTGCATAATATTCTACCCTCACTTTGTCATGCCCCCACCCCGCAATACCGGGGTATTTGTAATTAACTTTTTCCCATGTTTTCATCTTCTGCTCCTCTAGGCTTTGGTGTACTTCACTTTCGCTGCACTTGGAGGCAGTCCATATGCCCAGATGTCATTGGTAAGATAAAATCATATTTCTGTTATTCACCAATTGTTGTGGTGAAATATTTGAAACGCAGCAAAATGCGCAGTTTACTGCTCTGAAGCAAGCGTGGTCGGCAGCGCGCGCTCACTGCGTCAGCCTTCGGCCGACGTTCCGGTTTCTAAATTTGTCTGCATTTTCATGCCTGATTATGAAATAAAGGAATTGTAGATCCTGTTCAGTTGATGTACTTTTGAGGGCTGTCAGAGTGGCGCAATGGAAACATCGGCGCCTGTCACCTCTGGGGTCGCGGGTTCGATTCCCGGTCGGGTCCGTGTCTCATGTGATAGAGAGGGTGACTCTCTTTGACAGCGCAGGTTTCCTCCGGGCACTCCCGTTTCCTCCTGCATTACATTAAAATCGCCCAATATTGTCTATAGAACCAATAATGCCGAATTTGGCGCTCGGTTCTCAACTCAATATTTATATTATTTATGTACTTTTGATATCCAGCTTCTTTTTTCTCCAGGGGTATCGATACTGGGCTGGAGTGGGCGTGGAGCAGAACTGTGAATCTGCTTTGACTTACTACAGGAAAGTTGCCACAAAAGGTCAGTTCTCCCATGTTCAGACCTGTGAATTTTCTGGTATAAATATGTTTCCTCCGCGTAACATAGAGCATATGTGACCTTACACAGTAAAAGCAATCGCATGTCACTCAGAAGGTGAGCCTCAACAAACTAAGATGACAACAGGAGAGAATGGAAGAAATAGACTGTTTCTGATTTCATAATAGACAGACTGTATTGAAACTGACAAACATTCTGTCTCAACCTGCAAAGTTAAGAGCGACATGTGCCGGTTTTGCTGTGGAAGGTCACATATTTGTAGATTCCTTCAAGTTATGCATGTGACCTGATCAGGAAAATCCAGGCACTAATCTCCCAGGAAGAAGTGTGTATGCCACAAAGGCTGAAATCAATTAAGCTGTTAGAGAAACAGTGATAAGCTATTTTTCAGTGACGGCAGTGATGATATTGTAGTCAAGAATCTTCTCAATGGTTGCGGACTTCTACCTGGTTTTCCCAGATTTGGTCACATTTTGTAAATAAAACCTTGATTTATTGTTGGGATAATTTTCCAGTTGCTGAAGATGTTTCACTGACTGGTGGCACTGTGGTGCAGAGAATCCGACTCCACGATGAAGCGGAGAATCCAAGCTCAAACAGCGGAATGCTGGACGATGACTTGATACAGTATTACCAGTTACAGGCAAAGAATGGCGATGTCCAGGCTCAGGTTGGGTTGGGGCAGTTGTATTTGCAGGGTGGTCGTGGAGTGGAGGTTCATCACGAGGTAAGGCCAACGTATTATTTCATGTTATTTGAAGCTTTAGGGTTCTGTGGAGGGAATTTTGTGTTTACTTGTGCTCCAGCATTCTTGATGAGCGATTGGTATAAAAGTTAAAGTTGTTCGCAAACATCAGTTTGTAGAAAATGATAAGCAAATATAATTAGAAAATGCCCAACAAAATTCTTGATTTCAAAGTTAACCTTTATGCTTTCAGAGAGCTTTCAATTACTTCAGCCATGCTGCAGAGGGTGGCAATTCTATGGCCATGGCATTCCTTGGAAAGGTGAGTCACCGTCAACCTGAAGCCAATATTGTGATGGCAACTTGAAGCCAGTATTGTGATGGAAGTATTTTGATACTGATTCTGTACTCAAAAGGAAATCATTAACTAATAGACTCTATCACTCCAAAAGAGTGCAGCACCTGACGGAGCTACAGCGTCATGACGTCCTGCACGTCATTTCTGAACACCATGATGTGACTCAAAAAAATCAGTTGTTTCAGCGATCATGACGTCGGGAAACAAGTTGATTTTTTTTTCGTCTCACGTCAAGACATCATGAAATGACGTGCGGGACGTTATGACGCTGCCTCGTCAGGTGCTGCACTCTTTTGGAGTGATAGTCTATTGCTGATACTGTGGAGGAATATGTAAAAATTGTAACATCTAAATGTCTGAATATTCTGCTTCTTTTTAGATGTACTCAGAAGGCAGTGAAGCAGTAAAGCAGAACAACATAACAGCGTATAACTATTTCAAAAAGGCTGCCGAGAAAGGCAACCCTATTGGTCAAAGTGGCCTTGGCCTAATGTATCTTTATGGTCGAGGAGTGGAGCAGGATTATTCTAAAGCGTTCAAGTACTTCAGTATGGCTGCAGAGCAGGGCTGGGTAGATGGACAGCTACAGCTTGGCACAATGTATTTCAGTAAGTGTAGTTTGTTGTTCTGAGGTTTTTTTTCATCATGATAATGTCATTGAGTTATGGAGCTCGGATTTTTTGGATAAGATTGCCACATCTTGGCTAGGAGCATCTTCAATGAACACCTCCGCTGCCAGTTGACATTTTCAAACATCATTTGGCATTTTGTGCAGCCTGCTAAATGAAGTTACAAAACATCATCACAAAAGAATTCAGATTCGCACCCCTGTCCTATCTCATCACCCTGGCTGTCTTAGCTGCACCTGTTAGCATTGTATTTTGGGCTTTTCCATCAGGGCCAAAGCCATAGCATTATTGGCCCTGGTAAGCTACTAATGTTCCTCACTTGGATGGGGTCTTTTACTTACCGGTACGCTTGCAAAGGCACAAGGTACAAGGCACCATGGCTTTACTGTCCCATGCGACGGACGTGAAGCACCAGGGATGATTAATCCCATATGGCCCGGGCTGGATTCGAACCCGGGACCTGACGCTTGCTAAGCGGATGTGATAACCACTAGGCTACCAAGGCATTTAGCAGGCTGCACCTGTTAGTTGTAGTCTACAGCAGTATGAAGATTTAACAACATGCTGGTTAAACATTCGCTATTGACTGAAAGATACATGTAATACATGTACACAATGAAAAATTTCATGCAGATGAAAAATGGGTAGAAAGTCTTAAAATCTAGCCTCTGGCACCTTATTTTCTGAAAAGATCTGGCAGGGAAAGTGTAAGGACAAAACATTGATAATCTGGCCAATTTCATGTTGTACATTTCAATTTTAGGTGGACTTGGTGTCAAAAGAGACTACAAGATGGCACTGAAGTACTTCAATCTCGCATCACAGTCGGGCCACGTTCTTGCTTTCTACAACCTAGCGCAGATGCACGCCACGGGAACAGGTGTTCTTCGAGCTTGTCACACTGCCACAGAACTTTTCAAAAATGTTGCCGAGCGAGGCCGGTGGTCGGAAAAACTAATGGAGGCACATAATTCATACAAGGAGGGCAATATTGACCTGGCACTGGTCAAGTACACTTTCTTGGCCGAACTCGGCTATGAGGTGGCTCAGAGTAATGTTGCTTACATTCTTGATCAAGGTATGGCTCATTCGTTTTCGTAACTATTTTGTGGATCTTGACTTCATGTCAGTTCTGACTATTAGTTACAACTCAGAGAAGACATTGGGTGATATGAATAAAACCTAGCAAATACTTTTACTTCAGATTTGTACAGCATGGCATAGTGCATTTGTACTGCAAAATCCAAGTAAAAGTGTTTACTAGTCTTTATTCACATGATCCAATGTCTGAAATTTTAGTCTTAAGTACCAGTATACAAGAGCCTGGATGTAATACAGGTGAAAGTGTTATACTGCATTTCGATTCAAAGGCTTACCATAAATACGGGGAATCCTCGTCTATACCATCTTTATACCCAGAATTTTATGCCCTCGTGTATGATATGTACGATCGGTTGTTGTAAGCGCCATCTCTATTTCACCGTAACTCATATTGCGGGTCCAAGAAATATACGGTACAGGGCTCATTGGATTGTACAGCCAGCATAGGAAGCAGTATTGGCAAGGACTCCCTGTATCAAAGAAGAATAGTGAGGTGGTCTAGGAAAACCCGTCGGATGTCGCGTTTGAGAAAAGTGTTAATGGCCTTGGTGAACCCGCACATTTCAATAGCTGAACTGTACTACGTAACAGGTAAACAGTTGCAGATCAATGCACAGGCAGTCTGACAGCCCTTGTACGGTAGATCACTCAGCGACTTCCGACGGGTTTTCCTAGACAGCCACACAATTATATTTATGATCTTACCTCAATAAATTATTCCTTTTTTCAGGTGAGACAGGAATGTTCCAAAGAAATGAAACATATTCGAGGGCTTTGCTTCAGTGGAGTCGAGCTGCCTCACAAGGTAAGCAGTCACTTATGAAATCAACATGACTGACATTTCAAAGGCCGTCGTCTGTTCGTTGATCTGTATCACCGATCATCATCTTTAACTCATTGTAAACTTCAACATTTTCTATCCTTGATGGAGAACTTCTTGTTAAAGTTAGTTTAAAGTTTGGGTATAGTCTGGTATCAACTACGGTAGAGGTTCTCATCCGACTTTACACTTTAACCCCAGTCTGTCCTGAAACCTTTCAGTAGAACTCAGATGATTTGTGCATTCAGCACTACAATCGGGCATTTCCAACCGGTACCCATTTATACACCTGGGTGGAGAGAGGCCAGTGAGGCAAAGAGACTTGCCCAAAGTCTCACGCCCAGTTGGATTCAAACCCGGGACCCTCTGACCGCTAGTCGGTCACGCGAACCACTACACCACTGGGCTCCTCTTGCATTGCTGTCAATCTCTAATTGTGACAAAACCAGGAACAAGTCTCCCAGGGGGAAATGGTTATTAATGAACGTAGTGTAGGAGGAAACCGGAGGAACCTACAATGTTGAGGAGAGATTGCCCTCTTTACCATATAAAGCCACTGGAACAACCAGAGTTTGAGCCTGCGACCTCTTTGGTGGCAGGTGCGAATGATTCCATTGCACCACCCCGACTCCCCTGGTTTTCCTTGGGTCACAATCATTTGCAATGTTCTTTTGTTTCAGGATACACAATAGCACGTGTAAAGATTGGTGATTACCATTACTATGGTTACGGAACTGAAATTGACTATGAGACTGCAGCGCTGCACTACAGGATGGCTTCTGAACAGCAGCACAATGCTCAAGCCATGTTCAACCTCGGCTACATGCATGAGAGAGGCTTGGGCATGAAACAGGTAAGATGCACTCCATCTGCGGGACAAACAGTATATTTGTCAGTCGTGGTTACAGCATTCAGATTTGTGACCCGCTCCAGTAAAAACAGACGCTTGTCACAACCAAGGAAAGGGTAAGTGGCCTTACAACACAAGAACTAAAATGTATGCCTCTGCATGACCAATGATGATCACTTGTGGCAAGTGCCTGCTTTTGCTGTAGCAGGTCACATTGTGCATGGATTCAGTGAATAAAGTGTAAAGTAAGTTTCACAGAAATTTCATTCTTCCCTTTTGAAATAAGTTGCCATACTCTATTCATATACATGTACTAGTGATACTCCACTGCCAAGGAATTTCCGGAGAATTGAAGGTCGAAGGATATTCAGATGTTTTCAGTCGTACTTTACAATGCACATTCAAGTTTCTTTGACAATATTTTGTTTACCAGTGTTGATTGATAATAGTTTTGTTCCCCTTTGCAGGATATTTATTTGGCGAAGAGGTTTTATGACATGGCTGCAGAGACATCGATGGATGCTCAAGTGCCAGTCGCTTTAGCTTTATGCAAACTAGGTTTTATTTATGCTGCAGAATATATCAACGAGGTAAGGAAATGGCAAGAAATTCTGGTCCACATTTGTGACCTGTCACCACAAAATAAGTCTTAAGTCGCTCTGAGGTTGGCAGGATGAAACCAAATATTTGTTAATTTCAGAAGACCTTGTCCTGTTGTCTGACTTTTGTGAAACCTGAGTGATTCTGTTTCTTCTTTTTATCCTGGTGGTTACTTTGGTTCACTCTGGTTCATATTCTGAGCAACTTAAGACTCATTTCGTGGTGATGGGTCACATTTACACCATTGATAGTTACCCTTGGCAGTTACGACCACCAGCCCTTGTTATGGCCTTTATCCTGTTCACTGACTACCGGTAACCTGATCTACCATCCAGGACGTTAATCCTGGAGTTTGAATCATCCAAAAGGTTAATAAAAAATATCATTTCAGGAGTGCAAGCGCCCACTTAGGGCATTATAAAGTAAGATTCCAGTGAGTTGAGAGCGGTCAAGAACCCATAGCCATATCATTTACATCCCATTCCCTGGTTCTCAAGTGTAGGTCAGCACATCTCATTGCCAGAGCAGGCCTGCACTGATTAGCACCACATGTGGTTTCTTTTGATGTGCCGCTCTCAACTCGCTGGAATCTAACTTTAGCTACTCATCAAACAATACTGGGCGATATTAACGATATGTAGGAGGAAACCGGAGCCCCCAGATAAAACCTACGATGTCGAGGAGAGATCGCCCACTTGCACGACCAGGGATCGAACCCGCGACCTCAGTGGTGGCAGGCGCGGATGTTTCCACTGCGCCACCCCGACACCCCATCCAAAACGTTAATCCTTGAAGTTGCTACCGCATAGAATGATTTGGGGGTTGTTTGAGAACACATACTGCGATACTGTAATTTTTGTCTGATGACAACAAATTTTATCCTGAAATTCATCTTTCAGTTCTGTTCTAACAGAATGCCTTATTNAAAATTTTTTTTTTGTTTTTTTTTGTTCAAAATGGCCTTCAGTGTCATTTTTTACATGCCAAAGTGCAAAATTAGTCTTCCTTCTGCACGAAGCACAAAATACACTTATTTGGGAGAAAAATACACCTAATTTTGAGGTATATTTTAAAATACACTTTGAACACCCCAAAATACACTAAGTTATACCTAGGAGTACACAGTTGGACGATAAAGGGTTGGCAGCCCTGGTATAGTCTGGTATCAACTACGGTAGAGGTTCTCATCCGACTTTACACTTTAACCCCAGTCTGTCCTGAAACCTTTAAGCAGAACTCAGATGAGCTGCTCATTCAGCACTACAATCGAACATTTCCGACTGGTCTCATTTATACACCTGGGTGGAGAGAGGCCAGTGAGGCAGAGAGACTTGCCCAATGTCTCACACCCAGTGGGATTCAAACCCGGGACCCTCTGACCGCTAGTCGGAGACCCAAACCACTACACCACTGGGCTTCGCTTGCATTGCTATCAATCTCTAATTGTGACCCGGTCTAGCAAAACCAGGAACAAGTCTCCCAGGGAAATGGTTATTGATGAAAGTAGTGTAGGAGGAAACCAGAGGAACCTACAATGTTGAGGAGAGATCGCCCTCTTTACCATATAAAACCACTGGAACGACCAGAGTTCGAACCTGCGACCTCTGGTGGCAGGTGCAGATGTTTCTACATGTATTGCCCCACCCTGACATTCCTGGTTTCTCTGGACTGGGTCACAATCATTTGCGATGTTCTTTTGTTTCAGGATACACAATAGCACGTGTAAAGATTGGTGATTACCATTACTATGGTTACGGAACTGAAATTGACTATGAGACTGCAGCGCTGCACTACAGGATGGCTTCTGAACAGCAGCATAATGCTCAAGCCATGTTCAACCTCGGCTACATGCATGAGAGAGGCTTGGGCATGAAACAGGTAAGACGCACGCCATCTGCGAGACAAACAGTCAGGATAAATGGCATTACAACACAATAGCTGAAATGTACAGTGTATGTCTCTGTAGGTTTGCAATAGTAGGGGACAGCAGTGATAATAGTGGAGTAAACTGATGACCAATGATGATTACTTGTGGCAAGTGCCTGCTTTTGCATTGTGCATGGATTCAGTGAATAAATCAGTGTTGTACCGCCAATGCTATCTGACCAATCGCCGCCCTTCACTGAAGGACTTATGCGCCGTGTGCTTTTGTGCAAATCTTTGAAAGTTGAACACGTTTCAGAAGCTCAAGCAAGGCAACCTCAAAATGGCCCATTCTCCAGCAAAATCTTGCCCAAGCTCCAGCAAGGTATCAGAACACCCTTGGCAGGTCTGGCACGTTCAGGTTTCCTTGACAACATTTTGTTTACCAGTGTTTGATATTTGTTTTGTTCCCCTTTGCAGGATATTTATTTGGCGAAGAGATTTTATGACATGGCTGCAGAGACATCGATGGATGCTCAAGTGCCAGTCGCTTTAGCTTTATGCAAACTAGGTTTTATTTATGCTGCAGAATATATCAATGAGGTAAGGAAATGGCGAGAAATTCTGGTCCACATTTGTGACCTGTCACCACAAAATAAGTCTTAAGTCGCTCTGAGGTTGGCAGGGTGAAACCAAGTATTTGTCAATTTCAGAACACCTTGTCCTGTTGTGCGACTTTTGTGAATCCTGAGAGATTCTGTTTCTTCCTTTTTATCCTGGTGGTTACTTTGATTCACTCTGGTTCATATTCTGAGCAACTTAAGACTCATTTCGTGGTGATGGGTCACATTTACACCATTGATAGTTACCCTTGGCAGTTACGACCACCAGCCCTTGTTATGGCCTTTATCCTGTTCACTGACTACCAGTAACCTGATCTACCATCCAGGACGTTAATCCTGGAGTTGGAATCATCCAAAAGGTTAATAAAAAATATCATTTCAGGAGTGCAAGCGCCCACTTAGGGCATTATAAAGTAAGATTCCAGTGAGTTGAGAGCGGTCAAGAACCCATAGCCATATCATTTACATCCCATTCCCTGGTTCTCAAGTGTAGGTCAGCACATCTCATTGCCAGAGCAGGCCTGCACTGATTAGCACCACATGTGGTTTCTTTTGATGTGCCGCTCTCAACTCGCTGGAATCTAACTTTAGCTACTCATCAAACAATACTGGGCGATATTAACGATATGTAGGAGGAAACCGGAGCCCCCAGATAAAACCTACGATGTCGAGGAGAGATCGCCCACTTGCACGACCAGGGATCGAACCCGCGACCTCAGTGGTGGCAGGCGCGGATGTTTCCACTGCGCCACCCCGACACCCCATCCAAAACGTTAATCCTTGAAGTTGCTACCGCATAGAATGATTTGGGGGTTGTTTGAGAACACATACTGCGATACTGTAATTTTTGTCTGATGACAACAAATTTTATCCTGAAATTCATCTTTCAGTTCTGTTCTAACAGAATGCCTTATTTCTCATTTCAGAATTGGGATTTCTACAAAGAATTTGACATACGGCTTTTCCTCGGGCCCTATTGGGATAAAATGTTAATGACATTTTTGAGTGGTGTTATAGCAGTTATTATTTTACGAAAAGTACTACAGTACACTCATGGAAGATAGGGCAGTGACTTGTTCACAGGCCACACTTTCTGTATTCTTCAGTATAAGGTTCCGGGTCCATATTCATGAAGCCTTCACAACATTGCCTGCACGCAAATCTATTGTAATGCAGTCAGTGAACAATACGGCATGTGCAGCCAAAAAATAGACTTGCGTGCATGCAAAGTTGCGAAGGCAGGGTGAATATGGCCCCTGGTGCACCAAACCTGGTACTTGAGCTCGCTGTGGCGTTGATCCAATGGGAAACTTTTCTGCTGTTAGAGGCCACCACCAGTTAGCAGTCATGGAACGTCACAGAATTTGATGTCACTGAAGAAGTGCATGCGAACATGTCATCCATAATGACAGGAGGCCGTGGCCTACGTCTGAGATGTCAAATGTGACCCACCACCACCACACCAGTCGGAAGTCGCACGGAAAATGAGCCTAAACATACTGAGATGACACCAGGAGATATAGAAAGAAATAGAATCATTCAGATTTCACAATAGACAGACAATACTGAAATTGACAGTTAATTCAGTCCCAACCTGCCAACCTCAGAGCGACTTCTGAGTGGTTTTGTGGTGGAGGGTCACAAATTAGTTCTAGGACTGCTAACTGGAGTTGGCCTCCAGCGGCAGTAAAGTCTTCCATTGTGGTCAATGCAGAGGGATTCTGGGGGTATTTAAGTTCAGTGAAGTACAATGCTGCGGACTGTCAGGGACAATTAATTGAAAAGTGCAAATGGTGTGGCCTTTTCGTGTAAAATAACTTGTATTTATCAGAAGAAGTGGAACTTTTGGCAATGTCTGGTAAGTTTTAGCCGGAATATATTGACTGGAGTCATTACTTTTGATGGCCATAATAATGGCTAAACCTAGTGACTTAAAATTTTCTGTGTGGGTATCTTGGTGCAGCTCAATGAAGAATACCTGTTGAAGGCCCAAAGGCGCTGTTCCACGTGCCCAGTTTTCTATCGAAAGTTGGCTGTCAGATAGTCAATTCAATAATTGCTAGTCATACAATCACTAGCTGAACAACTTCCACAGGATAGATAGTCTTTGGGCAGTTGCTATCTTGACAGCTAACTTTCGACAGAAAACTGTCACGTGGAGCAGCGCCTTAACTAATTTGCTGCCAGCAGGAATTTCAGCTGTAGAAATAGGTGCATCCTGCTTTTGTTGTAGAAACAAAGTATAAGTTGCAATGTTTCAGTTTAAAATTTGAATGTGGTGGATGTGTTGGTGCTTCAATTCTGTCCAACTTTTTGCCACACAGTATAACTTCATTATACTGTGTTTCAGTATGATTCTCATTTATGTGTACATGTTCAATGTGATGAGTACAGATGCCTTGAGGTACTCATTAATCAGCAAATTTCCACAAGTCATTTGTTCTACTGGTTTTGATGGTGAGGCCACTGCAATTATTTCATCTGTCTACCGGGCAGGGCCGACTGCACAGAAAGTCCGATAGTGCTACTGGCGCCTATCAGCAGTTACAATGTAGTTATCACGCATTTTCCCATTAGCTAAACCGCCGATAGACACCGAAAGCACTATCGGTCTTTCCGTGTGGTCGGCCCAGATCTCCAAAACGAATTGTAGCTGGGAGGAATAAAATAAAAATAAATTAGGCCGTGATTATTCAAAAAAATGTAGGCTTGCCCATAAAATGGATGAAAAAATTGCAGTGGTCTAATGCAGCTGAGTGACAGTGTGTCACTTAAGCCGCGTTCACATCTAGACCGATCTGAGACCGAATTCCCCAGTTCGCATTTGGGAATGCGCATTGGCTAGGCCGGTCTAGCTTAAGGCGCGTTCACACTACAAAGTTTTTGATGCGATCTCAGGCCGGTCTAGCGAGTCCACTTCTTGTAGCGATCTCAGGCCGATTAAGCTACCCTAGGCCAGTCTAGACATGTGTCTGAACAGTCTGGAGGGATCCAGTCAGCGCGGAGACACTACACGCCAAACTGTAATCCGAATCGGCCTGAGATTGCTACAAGAAGCGGACTCGCTAGACCGGCCTGAAATCGCATTAAAAACTTTGTAGTCTGAACGGTAAATGCGCACTAACCGTTTAGACCTGTCTCAGATCGCTTTAAAGTGCTAATGTGAACACGCCTTTAGGGGCATTATTTACTGTATGGTAGTCATGTCTTTTGGCCTTTTATTGATTGCTTCAGTGATTGGTTGCCACCTATTTCCATTGATCAGTGCTTGGTGAATGTGAAATTCAGAGGCAAGGAGGCTAAGACTTGGTGTAAGAGCACTGAGGAATTCTTGAAGTCATTCAGATTTTCTGCAATTAATATGTTCCTCAATTGTCCATGCAATATGCCAATATTTATGATATTAGATTTATTAATTTCTTAGGAGTAGTAGGTATGTTCACCTGGAAGGTTGCATCCAGTTGTACTTTTAAGGGTGACTCCTTACATCCTTACATTTGACTTTGACACAACTTTCTTCATCATCACTATGTGTGGACGGATATATTTTTATTCACTTTAAATTATGGCCTTGGAGTAGAAAAACATACGTATACATGAACTTTATCATCATGTCAAGAATATCTACTAGAATTTCGATATCTTAGTGATACGATTGATAACAAATTAATAACTGTCACTGATATTTCCTTAAAATTTTTGGCTTACCTAAACCTTTGAGCCCACTTTCAGATGAGTGGAGTTCACTTTTAGATGATTGCAGTAAACTATTAATATTGAAAAAAACTAGGCCATATATACCTCTACTCTACATTCTCCTCAAAATAACATTAGAATATCAGTACCGTACCATACGCACTATCATGTCCAAGTCCTTGATCATTAGTGTATGTGTTTAAGTTTGGTGCCAGGTGGGTCAATAACGCGTAAACTGTTTGTGTATTTAAATGTATGTATATTTTGTTAAAATAAAATAATTTGAGAACATCCAACTTGTTTGTCATTCGAAAGCTAACAACGTATCGCTTATAGATCATTACAGGGTATTGGCATGTTGGTCTGGGATTGTCTGAAATCTTCCTCAGAGAGACAGAATGGAAATCCCACTTAGGCAATTAATACTGAAGAGAAGCAGGACTTTGCTCAAGAGGATCATGATTACCTTGTTTGCTTCTGATGAAAACATCAGCTTCCTGACAATTGTGCTAACAAACAGCGTTGGGAGGTCAAGACATGGAGTACAAATCCCAAGGTGTCTGCCGTACCCAAATCCTGGGGCCTATTTCATAAAGTGACTTTAAGCTAATGGTACCATTAACTCAATGCATTTTCCATTTGGTTAAAGGTACCATTAGCTTAAAGTCACTTTATGAAACATTAACCCATTAAATCCGACATTTGATGTACCGGTACTGTAATTCTCAATAAAGCAATTATGAATTTTTTAATTCTGACCAAAAAGGTGCTCGACCAGAGCTTTCCATAGTACTCTTGACAACATTACAAATTAGGAGTTATCGCAATATCTTTGTTAGGCCTATGACAGAGTTTTGTGGTGATTCACTTACTGTTCAAGCAGGCTTTTTAACAAAGGAAAGAATCCCCACTCCATACTGTCATAGGCGAACCGGGCCGTTGCAAAAGTTGCTATGTTTATTGTCTCTTTGTTGTTCAATACCCTCTGCAAATAGTGACTTGAATTGTCATTTCAACTGTGGGCTATGTGTGTGCGTGTATAGCCATATTCAATGGGAATATAGGCCTATAGTATTTAGAATGTTGGGTATGTTTGGGTCCCCTAAAAATATAAGGGAGGCAAGATAACAGGTGTGACAGGAATCAACGTTCTAGGAATGAAAGTCCGCCAAACAATAACCCGCTATTGTAATGTCAGGCTATATTCGAATGATCATGGTCTCTACAGCCATATATTCTGATCCCCCGCTGAACAATAAGACCGGACTTTGATTCCAGGGGACTTTGAACCCTGTCACAACGGGTGAAATGACCTTTACAGGGCTAGGGGCGTAGCTAGCTTTTTTGGCCAGGGGGGGCAAAAGGTCCTCTGGGGGATCAAAAGACCATATTTTGCTAATTTTCGGTCAAAATGTGCATGAAAAACACATTTTTCCGGACCACCTGGGGGGGCATTAGCCCCCCCTGCCCCCCTCTAGCTACGCCTCTGCTTTATCTGAGGCTGGAGACCTTGACTGACTGAGGCAGGACCCTTGACTCATTAGTTTTACTCCTGGCTCATAGATGGCAGCACCTCCCGAACTAATTGATGTCACGTGATCTATGGCCAAGTTCTATTTCGAGCCAGTGGACAACTGCGAGTAATTTTCACCTTATTTCATGGATATGATGTGTTTATAAGTGAGTATATGTCGATTATTATGTTCCTTTGTGAGATTCCGATGGTTAAGATGTGTGGTTTTCTTTTCATGTACTGATCAGAGGTTTTTAAATCACTCTCTACGCAGTGTCAACAAACTGGCCGCATCGTCAACTTTTGTGTAGTTTTTGTACACATGCAATGCGTGCATATGACACAAGCTATGCATAGCACATGAGCATAGTTGCATACATTGTATCATGGTATGGTATGATTGAATGTGAAGTCATATACAGCAAGTATTAACTAAGGTTAGTATTAGAGGCAGTGTTGCAATACAAGATGGTCATAGGCCTAATCAATTTGCTGTAGGCCTACGCAAGAGAGTAAAAGCTAGGGTTATAATCCTAATACCGTATATTAGGGTTATAACCCTAATATTAAATTAATTAGGGTTATAACCCTAGCTTTTACTAATACTATCTTGCGTCAGGTCCCTGTGAGCTCCTAGGCCTACATGTAGTTTTCAAAACTGGGAAATGATGCAGGAGCAGCAGCAGATCAGAATGACACTGACAGCAGAGCCGCTTCAAGATACCGGACCGGACAACGCTTTGGAGTAACGTGAAGCCTGTCTTACACAAGGTGTTCTGTAGCGACAATCACAAAAGTGCTGCCATGACTGTGCAGATCCTGACTAGTTTGGGACAAGGCAACTCGTTCATGGAATTCATTTTTTAATACCTCGGTATTAACTATTCGGCATAAAGTGTACTGTATGTATGTTTTTATATTGGTTCAAAGAATACAGTATACTGTCCATGTGGCAACAACTTGCCTAATATGGTTATGTCCCCAGAAAACGTGGCCCAAAATGGTGTAAGAGCATGTTGTCAAATGTACCTGTTCAGGAGTATCATTTACTTTCAGGAAAGGCTAACGAAAAGATAAACCGTATTCCTTGACATATGTGTCCTGATCCAGCAAAAGTAGGCGCATGTCACAGGTGATCATTACTATTCATCAGTTTACTCTAACTATCATGCTGTCCACTTTGTCAGCCTGCAGAGACGTACATATTTCAGCTATTGTTTGTAAGGCTGTTAACCCTTTCCTCAGTTGCAACATGCGCCTACTTTTGCTAGATCGGATCACATGGGAATTCCTGTCCCTGAGCCCACGGCTTTCTCTTTGTCACTGAAGCCTACATGTACATGTAGCAAAATTGCATCATCGTACCTCGTATGTTAAGTACATGACTGTCCCTCATGTCCCCTTGTATAGTAAACTAAAACAAATCAATTGATATGCTCCTAACCTGATTTTCAGATTAAATGCCGTTGAAAATTGATATGTACATGTACTTCTGCAAAAGTTGTAGGCATGTCATTGAGCTGTCGAACCAGAGATTTCCATTAAGACATTGCTATAAGGTGTACAGCCCTGTTTAAGTCAGGATGTGTGCTGATGTTTGTTCCAAAATGCCTGCGGGACTGTCGCTGACTGAGTTCATTGTACATTGTAAATAAAGGTGACGTCGCTTTGCCATCAGCTCGTGTGTACATGTACATGTAAAGTGGTAAAATGTCGAAATTGGTTTTCTCGCACCAACGGCTACTCCTGAATTGTAGCTAGGGTTTGAATCGCCAGCATTCGCAATTAGGCAGATCTCACATTGACAGCCTGTTTGCCGCAACTTTCAACCAACTCCACTTATCTTGTGAACAGACATGAGGAAATGGGAGACTTTCCTGCCGTTAGAGGCTGCCAGGTCTTAGAACGTCACAAAAATTGGCGTCACAGACGTAAGCCATGGCCTCCGCGTCATTATGGATGACGTTGTGGTGTGCACTTTTTTGTGGTGTCAGACTTCATGACGTTCTAGGACCGCTAACTAGTGGTGGCCTCTAACGGTAGGAAAGTCTCCCATTGAAACTAAGCAGTTGCCAATAAAGGAGCTAGACTTCGGCGCTCAGTCTCTGTACGGTAAATGCATGGGCGAACTACAATGTACGCAGCATTACAGAGACTGACAGCGTTGCCAATTTTTGTTACCAGAATTCCGACCCAGGTGGTATCAACGTTGATTGGTCGACTGTGAATTCAGATGTTACAGCCATGCTGATTGGCCATGTTATCTTGGACGGTTGTGTCATATGATTGCAAACTGGCAGTGCTCTATTGGAAGATCACGTGACTGACGCCAGGCATGCACAGAGCAGCATCACACAAGTTTTGGATGTTGCAGCCAGACCCTCGGTGGGGAGACCGAGGGTCTGGCTGCGCGAGACTATAAAGGAGCAAGCCTTTGACATGATTGAGGACTTGGGAGTTGGACGGTCATGGCAGTGTTCTGTACCGCTAGTGTAAATGAAGAGACACACTGGAATTGGAACTGGGGACCTTCTGCCGTGTATGCTTTAATAGCATGTTTAGTGCACAATGCTCTACCCCTTGAGCTAACAGGTGTGTCTTCTTAGGTGGGCTAAGACTTCCCAATCATGCCAATCTGCATGGCATCTTGGTACATGCGTCGTAGACTTCACAGACAACTCATTAGCTTGGACATTGATCAAGCCATGAAACTTTCATGTGAACCTTATGGGTTGTATTGAAAAACACTCAATTCCATTGTGGCCCTATATTGACAATAACATTCCTAATTCCATTGAATGGGGAAAATTGCTACTAAAATGGGACTCCACATTTTTGGCTTCTTATCCAAGGGTTAGCGTTAGCCATTTTGGGTAAATCTCTTTGTGGTGTGTGACGGAAGTTCTAAAAGTGGAAATAATTTTTATCAGTCTGGCAGATGGGATAAGCTCATCACTTGTCAATGCATTGCCTTCCATGGATTCTGCTGGTTCTGTGTTGAACACCTGTCTCAGCCCATCTTTACCCCTTGGGGTCAAAAATACCACTGGAATTACCACCGGATTGTCTGTGGTTGTGTTTGCACAGCTCGGTCAAATGGCAGGTTCAACCGACCTGTTTACCATCTACCGAGTCTAAATTTTGCACTATTTGAATCAGTTGGATTATCAACATATTGGTCAGGTGACCCTGAGGAATTTTCCAGCTTGTGCAGGGGGATTGGATGCATTTACATGGCATTCCATGCCATTCATTAGATGATTTATCGCCCCAGCAACACCTGGGGGCCTGGTTACTCACTCAGTAGCAACTGATATTTTTTTTAAAAATCAACAATGAACACAAAGAATATTTACATTATGAATGTTTATCATTCCAAACATCATAATTTCATCCACAGGTACATGTACATGTATGTACATACATGTAGGTGGTGATAATGTCGGAATGGATACTGTCTTGGGTAGTCAAAGTGTACCCCACACGTTCTACCTCAGTTGTCGTTAAGCCCCGTCCATACACTCCGGGGCCCGTACGGCGAGTAAAAACAGACAGATTGCCATGATCCCCGGGGAATGAAAACCGTGGAAATGAAAATGAACATGAAAATGAAAATGGTAATGGACCCGTACTGTTTCTAAAATCCACGGCAAGCTGCTAGGTGGGGGAAATCGTACGGGGCCCGCCGGATATGTGACGGGGGCTTTAGTACGCCAAAATGAGTAGAGATTTCACTTTTAGTGGGCATATACATGTACAGGAGAGGAGTGAAAGTGAATCTGTACCCAGGAAAAAATATGTTGCCTGATGAACTGTACCCAAGTACAGGCCAAGGGTACAGTTTGTCTTTCCAAAGCCTGCATATTTTATGCACCAGGTTGGTGTACCATGCAGCCATGTGACAAACATACATGTAAACGACAAGATGGTGGCACTTGAAACAAATGATCTTCCTTACATTGTACATGTAGGTGCAAATATAGGCCTACCGGGTACATGTATAAGAACCTGGGTACGGTCTTCAGGACAAATTGTACCCTGGGTACAGTCCATCCAGACAACATTGATCCTGGTACACTTGACTATACACAGGACGTCATTTACCATTCGTCCACGAGTGCACTCAGCATGATAAACACACCATGTATTTGAATTCTAAAGGACATGAGACTGAAGAGCCAGCTTTGAAGTGGAATGTTGACTTCCTAAAACTTGGCCGTCCCTATAGTGATCGGGCCATTAACCCCACAACCTGGCTACTGATCAATGCTTGTCATCCTCTTCAGGACTGGGTGAATAATTATTGTCAAACACTTTCACGATACTGAAGGACATCAGGAATTTTACTGTGGTATCGTTTGGTATGTTAGAGGGGGCTGTGTATGATGAAAAACTTGAGTCTTCCTGCATGTATGTCTGTGCAATGTGCCTGGCTTAGTAGGCCTACCGATAATAAAGGTAGGTCTTTGGTCTTCCCTACGTGCCATCTGAAAGATTTTTAAGGGGTGGGAATTTTAGCAGGGCCTCCGCCTACTTACACTTCTGGCATTCAGCTTTGTTTAATGGAGCACGGTATTGGATCTCAAATGCATTATTTGACTGCCGCCGTAGAGGGAGCCACCTAGCGGCAGTAAGACGAACTACAAAAATCCATTACAAAAATGTACGCAGTAAATCGGGTCATTCGCCGAGACGTAGTCAGACCCTTGGGTTGGAGAGTGGCGCGGTGGCGCCGACTGTCGAGAAAAAGTGGCAATACCGTGCTCCTTTTAGCAAGATGTTCATCATAAC
>NMRB01001592.1:15828-67472 GCA_002633025.1 Notospermus geniculatus | reverse complement strand
CAGGCCATGCTGTGGGGCTGTGGTTGTTTTTTGTCGGAGACCTATAGCCACAATGGCTGTCTCAATACCTGCAACAGGAAGACCACTTGTTTGGGGTGTAACCCCAGGAGCTCCCGGGCCAGCGTGATTCCATTGACCATCATAATCAGACCGTGAATTCAACCACATCCTCTTCCGCTAGATATGCACTGTCTGCATAATTGAAAAGCTATTCGTCTGAATGGCAATGGAGCGGTGTATGTTCTGTGGTCCAAGTGGTTATAGGCCATGTCTCCCCATTCAGTGTCCTGCACTTGATGCAGATTGGATTTGAGTCCACCCACTGAGTGACCAATTGGAAAGCCTGCCTGGCATTAAAAAATCAATGCAAGGAACGGTGAGTCATTTGGTGGGCGTAAAGAAAAACACCGATCCCAAATGGGCTCAGAAGTTCTCAGAACTGGAAAGTCATTGATGGTGAGCTGAGTGTCGCCACTGTCACTCAGTGTGACATGCTTGGCTAATGTGTGCACTTCCAGTAGATACCTCTACTACATTTATGTTTATGCCAAATTTGGGGTCTTTTACGTGCCTTTGCAAGGTACACATGGTACCGCTCCACATGACAGTTTTCTGTCGAAAGTTTGCTGCCAGATAGTAAAGGCGCCGCTCCACGTGACAGTTTTCTATTGAAAGTTTGCTGTCAGATAGTCGATTATTGCTGTCAGACAGCAAATAATTGCTGTCATACAGTACTGTATGACAGCAGTTATTGCTGTCTGAGAGCAATAATTGACTATCTGACAGCAAACTTTCGACAGAAAACTGTCACGTGGAGCGGCGCCTTACAATGTAACTGTCCAATCCTGTGGAAGTTGTTCAGCTAGTGACTGTATGACAGCAATTTGCTGCCAGATAGTAACTGTCCAATGATCCCGTGCAAGTTGTTCATCTAATAGTGAGGTTTCGCAAGCGCCCGGTTAGGCCATACGACAACGTTTATCTAATGGGTATACCCACACAATAGATAAACGTCGTCGTAGGGCCTAACCGGGTGCTTCCGAAACCTCACTAGTGACTGTATGACAGCAATTTTGCTGTCATACAGTCACTAGCTGAACACCTCCACGGAATAGTCTTAGGACAGTTACTATCTGACAGAAAACTGTCGACAGAAAACTGTCGTGGAGCGGCACCTTTACTGTCCCATCGCAATGGACTGTGCAGTTGGTTCAGTGACAGCTGTTAATCATAATCCCTGCACCTCAACAGACAATTGTTGCATCTGAACACATGCGGTGTTGTACATGCACACTAGTATTCCATTTGACTCACAGTCCGTACATAAGTCCACATTCAATCCAGGTGGACCAATCACGGACTTGATTTCACATGGAAGTAATCAGGGCACGCCCGGAGGCAGAATTCCCTATTGATCTATCATCGATTGCTAGGCAACCAAAGATGGCTACCGCCTGTGGACCGGTCGATGATGATAGCTAGAAATGATTGGTTCGTTATATGCCACAAACCTTTGATCAAATCCAATCACTCACCCGTCATATTTTGAAATATTTTTCTATACCTGTCACTTAATGTGGTGTAATTCCACTTCATTTCAATATCGATAGAGACTGAGATTGGAGAATGGCAAATCCCAACTTGGTTAAAAGGCCTAATTCTGGAATCAAAAGTTCATGAAGTGTGCGAATTAGGTTGGAATCAGCTGCCTTCTCCCTTCATACAATGTACCGGTATTTAAAGTCTGGCCTCAACTTCGACCCAACGAATGCGGAGTTAGGCAATAGTTTTCCATGGATCTTTTAAATCACATGCAACTCTTGAATAAACTGATCAACAGCACGGTCAGATGATACTCTATTCCGTTTTCGTTTACGCTGGCTGAATGACATAATTGAAAACTGGAAATTTATGTATTACATTTGTATTTCCTGACTTCCCCATTCCATTGGATCGAAGTTAGACGTGGCTGGACTTTAGTAGAGGCACTCCTGGATCCTTGGAAAGGGTCAGGACCGTGTTCGCCCACTACTGAAGAATTCGACATTTCGACAATGACATAAAAACAGCATTTCCCATGGTTGGACATGTTGGGAGGTGTGAGCCACTTATGGGTAGACTCTGAGCGCCATTGAAGCGGTCCCTTCTTTCACTCCTTGTCAGAAGTAAGAATTTTGACCTAGGCATCGGTTTCATGTTTAATTTCTTGTTCACAAAATGCGGTCAGGTCCACCCCATTTTTCACCAACGCTTGGAAAGTCCTTGCCATCATTCGACACTCTTTCAGATTTTTGTGGCTGAACATAAAAAATGGACTGTCCTCCCCAATGTCCTCATCCTCATCAATCCTCAGTCTATGGTAGATACTCCTCGCACCCAGTAATCCAGTATTCTGAATGGAAAAATGCCTCGCGTAAATTTCCCGAAGAAACAGCGGTGGTGCACCAAGTTCAAAGCTAATATTGTGCGTAGCATAACTTTCGCTTAGTAAGGCGTGCATATGTCTGGAGTTGAAAACACTCACACTAGAGGCGGCGGCTTCATGGCAGCAGTTGCTGGTTCTCCACTGGTCAAAACGTTGTTCGACATTTTTAATGTCAATTCTATGTGCAAACGGCGCCGAAGACTCGACTATCAACATGCAAGGTTCGTTATTTTCGTGTATGTGATGAACTGGTTTGATATACTGTAGGAAAGCAGCTTCTGGCTCGAGCGTGGTGCCGTTGAGCTTCAGGGCCGCTAGTCTCAGAATCTCTTGAGGCATGATCTCGGTGCATGTAGGCAACACGTCTAAAATAATGTAGCTCGTAGCCATGATTGATTTGAACCACTTACTGGAAATTGTTCCGTTCACTCGCGTGTGGTAATAAAAATCTGATGCTGAATACCTCAATGTTGCTGGTGGCGACTTTTCATCTCATGGGTGTCAGGCGTTACAGTGTCCATTGGTGCAAAAAAGTCCATGACATTTTTCAGAAGATCACCACCACTGTCAGTGGACACATCAATCCTCAATCGTTATGTCCACTTGTCACCGTTGCCGGCCTGGGCACAAGATACAGTGTCTTGGGTTTATAGTGATGGTACATGTAGTCCGTGGATCAAGCTTGTCAAGATATCCTCCCCACAGAACCAAGTGTGTGTTAATCCTTATTCTGAAGAAAACCTTTCTCTGATATCTCTTGGCAGTTGATTACCCACTGACAAATGCTCACACTCACAGACAGGCCAAGCAGTGATAAATCCTTAGAATATCCATGCAGCTCAAGTACAACATAGATTGGCTGGCTCGACAATTTAGTATATCTCAAGTTCCAGATGGAATTAATTGGCCTAATTCAAACACTAATTACTGCACAACTGAATCCTTCCAGTTTGTGCAATGGAATGAATAATTTTGCTGGTTTGGGAATTGAGGAAGTTGGTTGGATTAAAGCGTTTGGCGTCAAGTGTTTGCCTTGGTTTTCCCACCCTCAATCTGAGGAGAACTCGTCCAACAAGGAAGTGATTTATTTGTGTTTTTCTGTGGACTAAATGGATTTTCTTCCATTGGCCGACTAATTTAGTAACAAGCCTGGTGACGACCGGGTTCACGAAGTGACGTTCAGATCATGAGACTGCAGTTAGTTGCTGGGGGTATAGATGTTTGATTTGGGCAGCGGAAAGAAAATCGATAGCAGGACAAGTCCTTACATCCAAACAGAGAAAATCTTTGTGAATAGGCCTAAAAGAAAAGAAATGGAGAAAAAAATTTCTTCCACCACCCGGGCTCGAACCCATGGTCATAGACAACCATAGCCGTAACACTGAACCCACTGGACCATACTGATAACCCAAATGCGGCGATGGCCTATATTCACCATCAACACTGTAAGGCATCCCTTTATTTTAGTCCCAAGAAGGCTACCTGAACATTCGTGCACTACCGTATGTGTACACACATCGTATCTCCATACACGTCGGTTATGCGTGGATCAAACAAAATGGCGACCTGACTCGTCTGCTACGGGGCAATTCTGGACTTTTCTGCTTATTTCTCGGTGATGAAGGATTACATACGGTTCAAAATAAATAGGGGAGGAGATCGTGATACACATCGTTGTGTAAAGGTGATATATTCTTCTGATTTTTTTGCATGCTCTCGTTATTTTGTACACAAAAATGCCGTTTGATGATGATGTATACATTCGTCCATACAATGTACATCGGCGATTATGCCCCAAACAAAAGTGTCGATTTCTCAAAAAAACGCGAATAATATGTAAATTCTACTATCAGAGACATAACTTGGCGTTACATTACACTTATTAGTGAAATTTCGTGCCAATTGGTGCTATATTAAGTGAATAAACCCGTGTGACAAGAAATGATGTGGCACGAAAATAATGTCACTTCGTGAACAATTACCCTGGTGACTGTTGGCTGTCAGTTGGTGTATTTGAAATCTGTTGGTCATGAAAATAGTACCCGGTACCGGTACACGTAGTGACTATGCAAAGACTTCTTAAAGCCTACTGTACATCGGCCTTGCGACTGGAAGCAAAATCTGCCGGCAATATGGCATTTCCGGCAACGGTTGGGGACTACCTGGAACCAGCAGCAACTGATCAGATGCTCAAACAGACCGATTGTACACGCACGGCAACGCTATTGCTGACCATTGCTGCTAGTTTCAACCAGTTGCTCATGTTGTACATTGTTGCCAATGGTTGGTTCTATTGTCTTCGGTCGCTTCCGATGTACGCACGCTGGCAATGAATTCCTCGTTTGTGGAGCACACCTGGTCACCTGAATGTTTATCACATATGACTCCCGAGTGGTCCAATCAGAAGACATCAACAATTTCCTTGTAGCATTCATTACCATTGCCTGTCCGATGCGCGCGTTTCAGATTGAAGACTGAATTGTGCCACTTGTTGCCGCAATGACCTGCTGTAACCGATGTGTGCGGAACGTGTACATCGATAGCGACTGTTGCGTTCAGTTGCTTCCAGTCGCAAGGCCAATGTACGCTAGGCTTCTTTCTGTAGTTCATAAAACAGACCTTGAATTACATGTATTCATCAGCTGGTAACATTGGTCTTGTTGATTCTCCACGCCAGTTGATATACCGTAACTACGACGGTGTTTATGCTCGACAGAAATCATGCAGTGATAATGCCATTGTCCGATAGATTTCTCCTCGTGCCATCTGGGACGGAAACCAACTGGGTGTCCTGCTTCACCTTTTGTATTGATCATCACATGAGTATCTGATATCTGTCATACTGAATTATTGAAAGCTCTCTACATGCTTGAAGGTGACACTCATGTTCTCTGCCAACCATGCAGTAAATGGATTGGAACACAAATTGGTATCACTATTGGCATGGCAGTATCGAAGGTTGGGGATTTGTATATCAGAGCTTGGGTTCTTCTACTGGTACTTGAAGAATTGGAGAAAGACCATTTNCGCAAGTCTCACAGGAAGTTTCATATCAAAGCTAGGACTCGCCAGTATGGTATCATTACACAGTCCTCGCACAACACGAGATTCTTGGTCTTTTTTGCGCCGCAGACACGCTCCACGCCGCCATCTTGATATGCTTGGTTCCCGATCTTTCCCGAGAACTGTCGTCAACGCAACGAAAATGCCGATCTCCATTCGGGAATCTAGTCCGAACGTCTGACTCGTATTGCTATGCTGGACGCAGTCCGCAAATGAGCAACAGGAGGCAGTGTTCGGACTATCGTGAATCTATGAATAGAAACTTCCGGCGGGAAAAAAATAAAAATAAAATTTTATTTTTTTTTTCATTTTGGCATATTTCGGTGCGGCGGACCTGAGAACTGGGAAAAAAAGTGATTTTATTTTTTTCTTGTTCACAACCTTTTCCCTGGCGGCGGATCCGCGAACCAACTTATAAAAAAAGTCTGGCCTTACCCATGATGTCTGTGGAAACCACTCCACAAGAGTGGGAACTGCTCTAGTGGAAACGGGAGTGGGCTGCCGCTTGCTATCTCGTATGAGAGTGTAGACCATGTATAGAGGAATCCCACTGACGTCATCAAATCATGTGACTGGCCGTCAAAATGACGCAAACTGGCGTCAATAGGGTGCTACACAAGGATTGACGTTACGCCTGACGTGACGAGACAGCACACGAAACACGTGGTCAATTTGACGGCCGACATGGCCTTTATGACGTCACATGGGAAACCTCTATAGGAGATGGGCAATGGGGATGACATTTTTACGTCATGATCATGATGATTGTGCGTTGACGCTTTGTTCATGCCGCGACGTCGCTTGACATTTTGACGGCCAATATGGCAGCTTCGTGTCGTCATGGAAATGTGACGTCACGTGAAGAACCTCTATAGATCCGTCAACTTCTCTCCTCTTTCAAATCACATTTTCTGGAATACTTTTCAGAAGAATATGAGTCCTTTGGGGCCACATCCTGCAATCTCTTTGCCCTTGGAGAAATCAGTAATACATACGTACATGTTTGTTGGTCTAGTACTCAGCTGATTGAAACTTTGCGTGACAGTGTTCTACAAAAGCGGCAATCTGCTGTCTTCACGCAAAGACTGACAAATCGATTCTATTTATGTGTGAAAGAGCATACATGTACCATGCTCATGCTGTTACAAGTAGGCCTAAATACCTTTGTCTGACTGGGGTCGCGCCATGACTTGAATTTGCTGCACTTGAAGGGAGAGATGAAAAAATGTTCAGTGGCACAGTGTAGCTTTCTCCTTAGTTTTTTACCATGTTGCCTTCACAGACATTACTGCCGAAAGTGAACATGCAAGTGTAACCCCTCTATCAAGGACAACTTTGGGACTGACAAATGCCATCCTTAATGGGGATCCTAACTATGGAGGAGGGCAGTACACAGTAATCAGGGCCTATACAATGGATGCCTTTTGTTGGAAATTGATCAGGAGCTGAATATTCCTTTCAATTCAATAGGTTTAACCACTAGTGACACCTATTGAAGTACCGGTAGTAGGTTCCTCATTGAGAGGTGTCTTCTTGGCAGAGGGACGTTCCGCTGCACATTACGCCTGTCAACAATGGGGATCCTAGCTACACGATAGAGGGCAGCACACCGAATCCAGGTCCTACATGTATACAATGGACGCCTTTTGTGTGGGAAATTTATCAGGACTGGGATGTCAGTTTCATTTCAATAGTTTTAACCACTAGCAGGGGCGGATCCACGATTTCGGAAAAGAGGGGGGCGCACTGTACCAGAAACATTGAAATCTGCAGTGAATTTCAATGATTTGCTCCAAATTTCAGAATTTCATGGTCAATTTTACAGATTTGTCAGCCAAAAGGGGGGCGTGCGCCCCTCTTGGATCCGCGCCCGACTAGTGACAGGCAGTGGGCTAGGATCCCCATTGCCATTAGGTTGAGGTTCTTGTTAATTCTTTTTACTTCTCATTTCAGCTGCCAGTGAACCGACAAGAGAAGATTTGTCAGAGAAGAAAATGAACCGATTGAAATGATGACCAAGCAGGTGGTATCACGTTCCTGCCCCCATCAGACTCGATATTGAGCTGCACACTCCGAGATTGCATACGATAACTTGCCTTTCTTGCATACCAACACGTCAGGATTAATTTGACATGAATACAAGCCAATTCCCCGCCGCTGCTTCCTGGCTGAACGTCTGACATTCAGTCTCGAGCGTTTGACGTGCTCGGCCAAAGGAATACACTGACGTATTCATCGGGAGGTTATTTCCTCGGAGGATCCCGTCAATGGATTCAGGGTGGATAGATTCTTTGGACGGATCTTAGGATATGACACTTTTCATCAGGTCCAACCATGGAGAGTATCGGGAATATGCCAGCCTAATCTAATGGGGTCTCCTTCTAAGCTTAATTGCCTTGACTGATTTCTCACCATTGGAACTGATAGAAAGATGGGATAACTTGGATATAACACATTTCTTGATGGATCGGCTTGGCGGTAGAGCAAGCTTGGTGATAGTTTGTCCAGCAGTTTATGTGTTAATTGGGTATTAAAGGCATGAGCTATAGGCACGTGTCTCATTATAAGTGTTTATGTCCTGTGATTGTTTTGTTGGTTAGTGTGTTTGTGGACGATAGAATGATACAAGATGGAGGGACGTTTCGTGCGGAATTCTCCCCAGCGTGCGAGTCATAACCTCGTGATTGGTCACTCGTCGCCGGGTCATAATGCTCAGTACGGCGATAAAGTGAGGCAGCGTGCTATACAGGCTGTCGAATATTACCAAAAAATGCACCGGAACCCTGATAATTACAAGCGATTTTCCGATGCAACTTCTGCCGAGGGGTACCTTTCTGATGGAAGCAGTGCCCCAGGCAGAGAAGGTGCCACTGACAGTTATTACCGTGTGAAGTTAAAAGGGCATGGACAGAGCGGTGAGTCGAGGAATTCTTACGCAGAGAGGAAGCAGGTCCCTTTGGCTAACACAAATTGGAAGACTGTGATGTCGCCAAGTGCTGTCGGTGGAATTCCATACAGTCGAAGTAATACGCAACAACCTGAGCCAAAGATTTTAGCAAGTTCTGTACCTGCGCAAAACTCTGTGCCAAAGCCTAGTCAACAAAAGTATCCAAAATGGCATAAAAAATCACCGGAGAAAGGTAATCTGTATCGGAGTAACAGTAGCCTTGATATTGATCAGGTTGATGGAGCGTCAGCTAGTGTAGCACCCAGTCCTGGAAAACTCAGCAAAGTTGGCCTCCGTCGGGATTACGGCAGCACCTCGTCGCTGGATCTTCTCGGCCAGAGTAATCCAGAGAACAGTTTCTTTTCAATGTTGAAAAATTACAAGAACGATAACTTGGATCAGAGGAGTCCTGCCCCGCCAAAAATTCACCAGCTTTTGGGCGGGAAAATTGACGCTGTGAAATCGACTGAGACCACTGGTGTGAACATAACAAGTGTGAAAATGAATAACGTTGCTGCTGTCGCCGAGCAGGATAACACAGACGGAATGACCAGTCCAAAAACGAAGGCCAAATTTTCCAAAATGAAGGACAAGTCGAAAAAGGATGGCCCTGCGCTCTTTCGTAAACTTCGTGGTGCGAAGAGTGATGGCTCATCGGAAGCAGGGAGTAAAGGTGCTGATAATTCTGATGAGGTGGATGAACGGCAGCGGCGGAAAACTTTTGTACATTACGACTGTCAGAGCATCGGTTTGAATCTTTTAGAACAGATTAAGAATCGAAATCTCTTGAATAAGCGTAGGAATACAGCAACTGGTGCTTCGGCTGCATCGGCAAATTACGCGGTTGGACACGACACCGACAGCGATTCAATCGGTGACGACAACGGAGATGGGAAAAGTAACGATCTCGTTCTGTCCTGTCCGTTCTTTCGGAATGAACTCGGCGGTGAGGAAGAACGGACTATAAGTCTCACACGGACATCGGCTGCCCGGCGCATGCAACAACTTTTAGGGAATAAAAACGTCTGTGATCAGACCATTCGGTCGTCTTTGTGCAACGGTGTGGCAATTTTAGATTCTTCTATGAACGCAGATGGATTTAGTGAAAACCCGCTCATTATTCACAAAGGATATATCATAGAATATGTGGATCAGGGGGCATTCTATTATAGGAATTATTTCTTCCAATATGGTGAGTATACTAAATGTGTGACCGTCTGGGATAACCCGTCGGAATCGCTGAGTGATCAACAAGGGTTGTTAGATTGCCTGTGCATTGAACTGCTATTGTTCACCTGTTACGTGGTAGGTTTCGGCTATTGAAATGTGCGGGTTCACCAAGGCCATTAACACTTTCCTCAAATGCGACATCCGACGGGTTTTCCTAGACTGCCACACAAATAAGGCCCACTAAAGAAGTTTTGATGTTGCTATAAAGGTAGAGAACACACCGAAACAGTGCATAACATTTAAGGGGCGCGATCGCGCTGCGCCCCTTTAAAAAATCTGGGATTGCTGATGATCGCACTCCTTGCATTCGCCAAAGGACTGACGTCATGGCACGCACTGCTCTTATTACATGTACTCTACCCTTGGTCACAATCGAATTCGCCCTGAATG
This sequence comes from Notospermus geniculatus, assembly GCA_002633025.1. Lineage (NCBI taxonomy): Eukaryota > Metazoa > Nemertea > Pilidiophora > Heteronemertea > Lineidae > Notospermus > Notospermus geniculatus. Next base: position 57,417 of record NMRB01001592.1, on the reverse strand, counting down.
AGCAGCACAGCCCCGTCAATCAACTCTGTTAGTGTTTGAAACAAGCGCTGTGATTGGACAGCTTGCCAGTCACCTCTCTGGCCTTCAACCAATCAGAGCTCACTTTACAATACACAGCATCCCGTGCAGTAATGGCCGATGAAACACCAGATTCGAACAGCCTAAGTCCATGTTCAACAGCGTTTAGTTTTTCATGTCCCACTGGCAATCAAGATGAATTATAGTGCTAAACAGTCGAGGGGAGCTATTCACACTCCGAGGCAATGTCAGGAGTGCGATGAATAACTCCCTTCAATTTCAATATTTCAGTTCATCACATGCTTCAGCTTTCAGTTCATCACATGCTTCATCACATGTATTTCAGTTCATCAATACTTCAGTTCATCACATTTAAAAATGTGATGAACTGCCGAAAAGCTGGACAGGTGAACCAGAGCTGAAAAAACTTCCCCCTGAACTGAACTGAAATCTAGAAAAGCTCGTTTTGAAAATCAGGGTAATTGAAAAAATGTTCCATAGGTGATTGAATCTGTGGAGGAAATAGATTTCTATTAAGTCGTATTCTGTTTTGTTTGCCTGGGGTTACGAGATATTGACTGTTTTGCTCAGATTGCGAAGTCGCCTCGGCATTTTCATAATTATCACCAGCTGACATGGCTGAGTGTTGCGAGGAATTGCCAACACAGAAACGATTACATATCATTGACTTACCGTGGAGTTTATTAGACCTGAAATCAAAATCAATAAAACTGAATTGTATTGAATGGATAATTTGCCTCGCAGTCTGTAGCCGTCAGACATCAATTACTTGCAGATCCTACACATTATAACTGTAGCCACCTGGGCCATAAAAATTTCATTTTAACACAGAAAAAAATGGTTTCTATCTTGGGTTGTGCAAATAATTCTGCAAAGAAGTTGATCGAATCAGTTTCTCTGAATTAGGACTAAGAGTTGATGCCACGGGTGAATCTTATGTACAGCAGCGTGAATTTTATGTATAGCAGGGTGAATTTTATGTACAGCAGGGTGAATCTTATGTACAGCAGGGTGAATTTTATGTACAGCAGGGTGAATTTTATGTACAGCAGGAGGAAACTGGAAAACCCGCAATGTTGGTGAGAGTCCATCTGTCACAGGGCCCAACTGGGGATGAAACCCTCACTGTCAAAGGTGACAAGCACCGATGTTTCGATTGTGATACATTCTGACAACCATTTCACTTGTTGATGCAAACAATATCAATATCTGTGGATCTTTTAAAATGAATTTGCGGGTTTTTCTTATAATTTGAAATTTCCTTTGTACAAATGCAGAACTCCGCGCTTGTATTATTTTTGGCAATAGCCTTTCTACCTGGGTGGTAATGTTACCATGTCCTACTGCTGTGCATTATCAGTTTTAAAACTGAATGTTAAATGTGAATTAGGTCTGGGCCTACTCTGCTATCTTTTATGATCTAGAGAATTTGATTTGGAATTATTCCAGGGACTGATTTCATTGATCCATTTAGTGGGTGAATACTCAAACATGTCCACGCTGTGTGGAAAGTGCCTTGACTAGGCCTAGATTTCCCAAGCATACAAAATGTTGGCCCTCGAAAGAATATCAAGTGTATTGACTTTACATTAAAAGCAACTGTGACGAGGACATGATTTTAACCTCTGGGAACTTGGGGCGTGAATGACGGCATGGACATGATGGACGTGTCATTGCTTCAAATGCACCGGATTATGAGAAAATGGGGAAAAGAAAAGTGAAATTCCTCCATACATTTTCATCGCCGCCATCTTGTCACATGGTACAGTCGGGTTCAACCCTCAAATCACTGAGGGTACGACTCGACTCGACTCAAAATAAATAGGTCAAATATGACATCACGCAGGTGGTTACCCCCGAGTTCTGTGGAGTTCGATTGCCAGTCAGACAGATCCAATCAACCCTCGGGTTCCAATAGATTCTATCACTCGAACTCCAAAATAGTGCGGCACCTGGCGGAACAAGGCGGATGCCATGACGTCCCGCACGTCATCAGTTCTGAATGCCATGACATGACTCGAAAAAAATCAGGTTGTTTCAGCGACTGATTTTGGAAACAATTTTATATTTTTACGTCTCACGTCAAGACGTCATGAAATGACGTGCAGGACGTCATGACGCTACCCCGTCAGGTGCTGCACTCTTTTGGACTGATATCGTCTATTGAACTAGGCCTATCAGACAAAGTCGGAGCAGGCTTACCATCAGTGCTGCCATCTACACTTGTTTTCAATCACAACAGGAGGGTTGGATTTACATACTTGCATTTGACACACTACCCCGGAAGTTTTTGGATGCAGTGGTACTTCTCGTGCCTATCACCTCTGAGGTGTTGAGTTCGCTCCCCGGCATGACCTGGTTGGTATGACGATGAGAGGGCAACTCTCTCTGATGGCTGCTGTTTCCTCCAGGGTTCTCGTTTCCTCGTAGTCCTACATTTTATACATTATTTTTTGTATGTATACAAATTCACCCAATACTGTCCAAAGAGCCAATGGGATCCTAGCTCGACAGAGGGCAGCACACCGAAACCCAGTCCTAATACAATGGACGCCTTTTGTGTGGGAAATTGATCAGGACCGGGATGTCAGTTTCATTTCAGTAGTTTTAACCACTAGTGACACCGAAGTCGGCTATCGTCCCCATTGTGGGCCAAGTTACATGTAGAACTTGTGGCTCTTGACTCAATATTTGAAAAAAGTGCACTTCTTTCTGTCTAGCATTTTTGTCTGTGGGAATTCTCCCACATGATTAGTTTCTTACCCAGAATGGCTTCACTAATTTAAAAACTGGTCGGGGAAAAAAAGACAAATGCTCATCAGTAGAATATATGTGGCTTCCCGTCGTCGTAAAAAATGTAAAATGGATTAATACACTTACGGCTGTGCATGCCATGAATTCATAACATTCTTTTTGTAACATGAAGCCCTGTTCTCACCAGCCCATTTAAGCAGGGGGATGGAGTGCCCTACACTTCATTGCACATCTGATTGGCGCGAGGTTTTCAGCCAATATCTCCGCAACGGCTGGGTCAAATTTGACATACCATAGACATCAATTGACTTGTCTTTCTTGTCGGTATCTTTCTGCTATCTTCATTTTTCGCATAAGGCCGACATAACAGATCCCTTTCTCAAAACCCATTTCATTTCGCCATGGTGTTCAGTGCAGTTTACACGTGCGCGATGCATTGTGTCATTTCAAAATGGCTGCCATTTCGGCCGTAAACACGAACTGTGATTGGTGAAAGAACTTTTTCTGTCACGTTTGTGGGGAAAATGACAGTGATGATGCCTGTAGCGGCAAAAAAGACAAATTGATTGATGTATGGTGTCAATTTTGACCCAGCCGTTGCGGAGATATCGGCCATAGACCTCGTGCCAATTGGATGTGGAATGAAGAGTAATGAAAAAATATTTTTATAAAATTCAATTTCCAACCCTGGGAATGTTCATACACATGTGTATTGCCCTTATTTTGCATCTAAGGCCACATAAAAAAAATATTTAGTTTAGCATCAGCGCCCGCCTCGAATTTTCTCGCCGCCTCAAAAAAAATTTTTTTCTCACATTATTTATAATGTTCTCTGTCAAAAGTGTGGTTTCTTGTCTACACATGCCTTTTCCAGGGTGACTCAAATATGTAGTTTTTTTGAATAAAAACCTTTTTCGAGTTAATACTAAGGATTTGTCTATTGTATGGTAAATGGAGCAATGCTTCCAAGCTCTCTTTCGATGATCACAGTCCATTTCAGTATTAAAAAAAACAAAAAAAGAAACCCTCCTCCCTCCTCACTTTTTACAAGTTTGACTGATGCTAAACTAAAGATTTTTTTTATGTGGCCTAAAGCCAGATATTTCCACTTTTTCCAAAGAAACATTATCTTTTTCAATTACTGGTAGTGGTAGTATAGCGCGATCACTGCATTGGCAAAACAAGTTGGCAACATTACATTACATATTCCTGGACGCCCCCTGATTAAAAAAAAACATGGAGAACACTGTGAGCTGTACCCTCACTCGCTAAAAATTTGTCACCTTATTTTTCAGATCACCAGAACTATTTTGGTAACGATGAAAACCTGGGACCAGTGGCAATCAGCATTTATCGTGGAAAGTTAGAGGATGGGGACAAGGGGGCAAACAAGCCAGGTGAAAACCTGACGTTTATGTATAGGATTATTGTCCGTACAAGTGAGGTAAGGAAGTGAGAGAGGGGTGCACAAGAAACAGCTGGAGAAGTAAGACCTATGCTCTGTCGTTCTTCTGCATTTAATTTTATGGGTGGTTGTATCTGCAAATAAAGCCATTACAAAATACAGATATATTGGGTCATATGAATAAAGACCAGTAAATGCTTTTACTTGAACTTTGCAGCACAAATGCACTGGGCAATACTGTACAAATCTGAAGTAAAAAACGGAATTTTATGTACGGAAACATAAAACTTACACAAAACAATTGAGATGCATATGAGGTGCCTATTTTGCGTACGACTGCTTATGAAAAAAATGTCAATACGCAACTCATGAGGAATTAGGATACCGGTACGCAGAAGTGTGACAGGGCCTTAAGTCTAACCATCACCACTCCCAATAGATACAGTATGATTACAGCAACCCTACACTCGGCCCCAGTGTGTATCCGACGTCCCGGTCTCCTACACACTGGCACTTTTGGGGCTCAAAAGCCGGTAACACCACTAGATGGCACTCCACTGGGCTCCAGCCAATCACCACGCTTTCTCACTCATAATTGCCGCGGAAATTACTTCCAGGAAAAACCCAGCCTCGTCCCCAGGGGTATAGTTCGCTCAGACAACCATGGACCACTCGCCATATTGTCAGAAAGCGAACGAGATTGGGAAACCCAAGGACCCGTGCTGCCACCACGCGGTCTTCACGACTGTTAATCTCTAAAAGAGCCAGACGCTGAGTGTGATTTACCGAAGGGGTGAGCCCGTAGCGTCTGGCCAAGCGAGACTACAGCAACCCTTGCACCCATTCAACTGGGCTGCTTTTCAAAGTTATCAGTACCTCTCACCCCATAGGTCTAGAACAATATATTGAATTAGCTCTCACAATAGGTGAGGTAGCTGAAGTAATTGATGATTAACTGAAAATTTATACAACTAATGGTTTGATATCAACACCATGTTCGTGATGAATTGTGTCCTATTTTGATCATTTCATTGCTATCAGGCGAAAATTGATCAGTTATCTCAACTGCATTCGTGCATTTCTTCGCCTAGAGGTGAATTTCTCAGCACCCGTTTGATGAAAGAGTTGCCACTCTCTGTTAACACCTTATGGTCATGTTTCCCGCTGTGGACCATATATTTCATTGTATAAGTCTGTAACAGGCATTCAGACTGGAGATCTGGGTCCATGTTCATAAACATACATGAACTGGTACTTATAAAGTCAAAGTATTTTTGACAAAATGTATATCTTTTGTGTTTTTGTTTCGCAACTCAAACTGATCTCTAATCGACTCAATTTCAGCTTTCAACCATCCGTGGGAGCGTGTTGGAGGATGTCATTCCATCATCATCTCGTCTCAGCAGTAATAGAGGTCTGCCGATCAAAGATATTTTGGATTACATCACTCCAGAGATTAGTTTGGCTAGCTTACGACTTGCCACGAGTGGTGCGAAGACTTGTGAAGAGTTGATGAAGTTAGATGAACAAGGGGTGAGTTGAAAATTGCTACGTTTGTCAGACCATGGCTACAAATCATCATACATGTACTTGGACAGACTAGTCCAAAAACTAAAATATCAGCCTCTTCAGGATGCATAAGGCATTTTTAGCCCGCTTGGCCCATAGGCCAAAAGGGCTTATGCTGTGCTTGGCGCATTTAGTGGTGGTCTGTCGTGCGTTAGTGCGTGCGTGTGTCCGTAAACTTTTCCCTTGTCAGATGGATAGTGCCTTCAGTTTTTGACGGATCATTTTCATATTGCATATGAGTGTGTATGACCACAAAATCTAGGTCAAGTTCGATTTTGGGTGCGATGCGATTCCTACTTTGGCCAGTAGGGGGCGTTTTGTGAAAAAATTCAAAGGCCTATATTTTGAGAATGGCTTGAGCTATCATGATGAAACTTTGTATGTATGTACCTCTAGTTTGTGGTGACGTGCACATGAAATTTTGGCGCAATCTGATTCTTGACTTTGCCACTAGGGGGCCAAAACGAAAATATCAAATTTTTCCTTGTCTCTCTAGGTTGTAGTGACATCCTGACGAAGTATTGGTGAAATCTAATTCTTGACTTTGCCACCAGGAGGCCAAAACCAAACTCACAAAATCTGATGTACGCTTGGTCAAATATGGCTTGTATGGCTTATTCTTTCCACCACTGTGCTAAAAAGCCAAGCGGGCACAGTGCCATTGGCACTATTTTTGAGTAAAACCAAACAAATATGAGTTTCTGGGGTAGTTTTTCATGCTGAATACTAATCTGCTGTTTGCCAAGCCAAAAATGCTTTACCTGTAATTAATTCACTAATTAAGGTCAAAGTCAATGAGTGCAAATTTATGAAGACGATTACAAATTCAAGTGTCCATATAAAAATACAGCTAACTTTGTCCTCGTCCGTTTTAGACCCTATAAATGTATTAACAATAGATAGAAATATGCCACTTCTCAGTCCGATAGGCCTGTTTTAGAATACCAGTAAACTATAAAAACGGCGTTTTCGGTGATTTTGATGGATTTGGGGCAAAATTTGACATTTGAGTCATTTCTAAGTTACAGCGATTGCATACAATATTTAAAATATACCGAGAGGTGCCAGGGTGATACATTATAGGGTCCAAAAAACCCACGAGAAAAAAGTAGCTGTATATATGGACACTTGGATTTGTAATACCCCGTACTAGTCTCTATAAATACTGCAGTGGGATTCAATGAACGGTTTTAAGAATCTTAATTAGTGACCTAATAAAGCATTTTTTTGGCTTGGCAAACAGCAGATTTGTATTCAGCATGGGAAACTACATAGTCATGTACCATAAATTGCGGACCATGTTTACATGGCGTCAGTGACGTCGCAATGCATCAGCATGTGTTGGATGCACTACGACGTCACGTCACATGGCCCGCAATTTTCGGTACACATCTATGTACCTCAGAAACACGTATTTCTTTGCTTTTACTCAAAAATTCTTTATGCAGTCAGATTTCCCGAAAAAGTGACTAGTCTTGTAAGAATTCCCAAGAAACAGCTGTCACATGAAAAAGTTGTACCATCTTTTTAACATTGGTTCGTGTGCCGAACATTGGTTGCCTCGTTCGAACTTTTTAAACAAGATGAATCCTGTCATGTGCCATCGATTGCCGTAAAATCCATCACGCAACGGCGAGCTAATCACGAGATAACAGGAGTGGAAGATTCCCATAAAATGACGGAATGCAAGGCTCAATTAGTAAACATGATGTTCCAATCGTGTTAGTCATGGTGAGTTACCCTCTTGTAGCACGTTGACAAGTTTGGGATCATTACTACCAGTCGTCAGTGCAGAAAAGGGCTGTGCTCATGGTAGCCTTCATCTTTAGCATGTTTAAAAGTTAGAATGGGGACTGTCAGTCCCAAAACCGGTGTTGACCATTATTAACCCTTTCACTGCCGTAGGTGATGATCGTCGCCCCCTCTGGCGCCTGCCGTAGGCGACCATCGTCGCCCTATGCAGAAGGCATCCTCCAGTTAGTTTGGCTATTCATAGATGGCGCCCCAATCAAAATTACAGAAATTCCCCTGAGACTGCCGTAGGCGACCACTGACGCCCTATGCAGAAGGTATGTGTAGTTAGTTTGGCTATTCATAGATGGCGCCCCAGTCGAAATTAGGAGATTTCCCGTGTACAGAAAACCGGAAACTCGGCAGTGTGACGTACAACTTACTCTGGGAAACTCGGCAGTGAAAGGGTTAACATCCGTATGCATAAATATATTCGCAGCCAAAATATTTCTCGATTGGCGTGTCAGTGTACCATTTCGCGTACATGTATAATAATGTTCGCGATCCCAATTCCCATCAGCTTGAGGTGTACCCATAACAGTCTTAAGAAATATAGGGCCGGTTTTCGATAATCCTTCAGTGGCTTACACCATGTATAAATAATACACCATGTATTGTTAAAACAATACATGGTGTATTTATTATCCGAAAGCCTGTGAAAACCACACCTGACTCACGCAAACCGCAGGGGAATCCGCTGCAGTAGAAACGGGCGTTTATAGCTGGCGAGTACTATTTGCAAGAGGAGTGTTTCAGCACCTCATAAGGAGGAGAAGTGAAATGCAGTTAACGCTGATGATTCTTATGGCGATAGGGAAATTCTGATGGTGATGCGAATCGACGCTTCCCCATCCCTGCCAGAGATCCTGGCAGCATTGATTGAACATCCTTCAAGTGCCAGCCTCATCCGTCTTTCATTGAACTGTTCTCTAACCATGTCACGCTCAACCTGACAATATTTCCATCCTTTGATCTTTATAGATCTGTCTATCCCACCTGATTGCATTCATCTCGTCTTTAATCTTGCTGTGTTCCTACAAATATTCATAGAGCGACTCGCATTCACTTTGTCTGTGTCCGCCCCGGAATATAGATTGTAAAATACGGAGTTTGGATTACCAAGATAATCGAATTGGTTGGCTTCAGGTCGGCCACCAATGATGAAAATTTTGGCGGCTTTGGTAGATAAATGATTGATGCTGAAGGTTATGGTGACATCACTCGGGTCCATTCAGTGTCTTACTTTAAGTTTAACTATAATACCCGTTTTCAAGGATTTTCTGTGGTAGGATCTGTTTTGAGGACTGTATGACCATCCAAACTCAGAGATGTTGGTAGAGTTGTGGTCCAGGCATATTACTCTGAAAATCAATTTCCCGTTTGTTTCGGTAGTTTTCCAATCTTAAATCCACATAATCTATATTTTTCCCCATACATATATGGTTGCATCGATATTTATACCTGGAAAAAATTGTAATATGGAACGTTTCACTCAAACTGTAAGTTACCTCAGCTACAGAACGAAGCACAATTGACTGACCTTTATCTGCATGTCCCTTCCTCGTACATCACGTGGAAGGTACACATTGCACTTCATTGCGTATGGTACGGGCATGTCACGTGTCTTTTCCGTGTCATCTCCGTGCCCCACGCGCGAATGACATTACGTCTTCATTGCGTGCCTTCAATGGCGATGCGCGACGTCCACAAAAGACATGAGGACGGTGCGCACATGACACTGCATGTGGTATGCAGATGGTATGGGGCATAGAAGGTTCGTCAGTTGTGCAACACTGACCATATACTTGAACTGGTACATGTATGTACACAATAAGTTAGTTTTGCCTGTGGGAAGAAATAAAAATCCTAGATTGCCAAGGCTAATGATACCAGCAAGCACCCTGCAAGCGTCATTGTCCGTTGAGCGGCTTGTTGATGGTATGAGTATGTTGTCTCAAGATTCAATTCTTGCGACTGCCCCAGGCTATAAATCCGTTTACAGGTACTCCTGGCTTAATTAGTGTTTAGCTCATCTCTAAACGGTTACAAGTCCATCCGCCTGTGGCTGTGACAATTACACATCCTTTACCTTCACCTTTTGTCTTCCTTTCCTCTTAGAAACTCGTCAAGGTGTTCGTTGACTGATGTTGAGCATGCTTTAGCATGTCATCGATTCATAGCCTCTTTTAGCATTAATCTGGACTGACTATGTTGCCGATCAGACAGTACGGAGGACAATTGACCTACCTTTATCGGCATACCTTCTGCATACGTCACGCGGAAGGTACGCTTCAATTCACTGCATATGGTACGAGTACATTATGTGTCTCTTCTGCGTGACGTCCGCACACCACGGGTGAATGACGTTAGCTCTTCACTGCATGCCTTCCATGGCGGCGCACAACGTCCGTGGAAGATACGAGGATGGTATGCGCATGACGCTGCATGTGGTACATGTACGTGGATGGTACGTGGCGTCGCATGGAAGGTAGGTCAGTTGTGCAGCGTATGGTACACTTTGTTAGCCCACGGAGTGGTAAGTGTGTTGGCGCAATGTCTGCATGTCAGAATTGCGACTGAAAGGTCACGGGTTCAATACCCAGCCGTGTCTCCACTTCAACATTCTTACATGTAATCTTGTCATTAGGAATCATCTTTTGGAAGGATACAAGTGCCACATCAGAACCTTGCTCCTAAGGCAGAGAATCCATTCACGCGAATTTCGAGCGGTGTGATCCCGCATCCTTTGTCGTGACATGCCATGGAAACAAACAATGGTTGCTGCGTCGCACCGCTAAAAATTCACGTGAATGGATTTTTAGCCTAAAGTTGCTCTGCACTTGACCATTTATCGGCAATCCAGTTATACCCGATGGCAACACTTTGAATAGTCATCAAAGTAATCGACCTTGGGAAATTTAGCATTCGCTTGACCTTGGCTTTGAAGTGCTTACACAGAATCTTGTTATATTTCGTATCCGCCACATTGATTCCATCACGCATTCTTACCCGATGGAAGATTGTCCAGCTGCTGAGGTCTTCCTTCCTCATCCAATTATCATGCCATTTAACGGCTTGCAGGAGCCTGACATTTTTTCTCCACTTCCACTCTCATCGTTATCTGCGCGGTCATGTTGTTGGCAGAAGCGAGTTTTTATGATGTGGCTTCATACTGTAGGTCGTGACTTCAGTATCAAAAACAAGAAATGAATGTTGGGAAAAAAACTCCCACAGTATGGGAAAATTTGTAAGTTCGATAACAGGACTACCAGGTTTACATCTGGGATTTCAGATGGGCGTGGTGCAAACTTTATGAAAAGGGCACTTCAACCTAAGGGCAATTTTCATTCGCGAAGTTTCTACTGACGGAATTTGAGAAAGCTTGCCAGTGAAAAAAGGTCTCTAACTCCATTCAGCAGCCAATTTAACCCAGTATCTAAGGTGATATGACCAAAAGGGACCGTGACAAAGCATCTGGGGTGAGCACTGGGACCCAAAACAAAAATTTTTTTAAAGGGGTACGGTGCCCTGGAAGGTTAAAAAAGGGACAGCAGCACCCCCTTATAGGGCACGGTAAGGCACCTCTCTAAAATGGCCTAGATATAACCTTGCCTTCATGTGCAAGTCATATGAAGTCATCATTTGTTAGGCTGTTGTGATGTTGTGATTTAGTTGACAGTGGTCAAGGATGGTATTGCTACATGTAAGTGACCCAAGGGGTTACCATCCAACTGCTGTAGCGTGATTTGAATTCCCAATAACCCCCTTCCTTGTCAGTACTCGTCGTCGAGGTCTGCATGATTAATGAAGCTGACATATTCCAAGGGCAAGCACAGCGCGACCTGATACATCCGATTTGAAGTGTCATCAGACACTGGCGGTGAAGGGCAATCTAGGGTCCTTTCGTGATGAGTTTGGGGTCAGGAAGGTTCCAAGGGTGAGCGTGATGTAACACAAGATGTCTGCTTTGAGGGGTTGAGGGACTGGCGGTCAGGGCATCTAGGATCATGTGGTTTTGTGGTATGTTAGGGGTGACATCACCATTCCTCTTGAGGATAACATGATATTAGATAGGTGAATCAGTTGGCAACCTGAGCATCCAGTAAGAAGGGTACAGCAGTCAAGGATATCATGTTCCTGTGGTTGTCTGATAAGGGTCGTGTGAGGGTGGCCAAATAACACCAGGGTTTCTCACACCAACCTCTGGTTCAGATTCTGGTAAATACTTGCAGACAGTTCTGTTTAAAACCATTTCAGAAGGCTGTGAGTATCAGTTCTCATGGGCAGTGTGCTAAAGATATAAAGTGAAAATTAGTCTTCCCTTCACAGGTATCCAAAATTACAGCACAAACAACGACACACAAAATGACAAGTATAAGTAAAAGTCGTCTCCGAATTGCGCAAATTTTCAACCCCAACTGGATGGAGTCTTCCTCGGGCACTTTCTAGTAGAGATCTCAGAAGTCAATAGAGGCTTCACTTCTGGGCATCTCTACTAGAAAGTGCCTGAGGAAGAACCCGATTGGGGTCGAAAATTTGCGAAATTCGGAGACAGCTTTACTTCCCTTCCCAGGCAGAGTAAATTCAGTCAGCACATCGTCTCATGTGCCTGCATGATATCATTTTGATGCATGTAATGAACGCTTCCATTTTCAAACTGAGTTGTAATCAGGCGAATCCAAGTTGAAAAAACTCCTCTTAGTTAATGTTCCCTCTCCACCTCGACAGCCCCTGTCTCTCCATCAATTAGTTGTCTGGCATGGATAAAAGGAAGCCACCTTGTTCAATGCTAATATCATTATCATGGTTCTAGGGTATGCCATTCTTGATCAAGCCATTCTCACGTTCCTTATTTAGCACGATATGTGGATTTTCTTGGGAACGACAGCATTTATAAGACATTCGCGTCGTTGATTCCATGGACATTGGAGGACACACTGATTGGAGCATCTAATTATTGTGGAGTTACTGATCGGTTGTCTTCCCTTTCCCTTGGAGGTCTTCACCGTCACCGATTGAATAGGCCTAAATGTATGTCCCTTCAGCACTGGAGGGGCCACTTCAGTGCTGAAGGGACATAGGCCTATTCAGTTGAGCGCAACACTCAAGCTACCTGGGGCCTGTTTCACAAAGTGATTTTAAGCTAATGGTACCTTTAACCAAATGTAAAATGCATTGAGTTAATGGTACCATTAGCTTAAAGTCACTTTATGAAACAGGCCCCTGGTCATTACACTGTCACCATCACCGTGGTGTATATTTTATAAAATCATCACCTCCATTGTGTAGGTCAGCATCATCACATTGGTCATTATCTCCATGATGTAGGTCACCGCCACGATGTAGGTCATCACGGTCATTGTCACTATGATGTAGGTCATCATTTGTGCGATGTAAGTGTAGGTCATCATCACCATGTGATGTAGGTCATCGCCTCCACGATGAAGGACATCATCTCCATAATGATGTAGGTCATCATCACCACAAGATGTAGGTCATCATCACCATGATTGTCATATGTAGGTCATCACCTTCATGATGTAGGTCATCACCGTGGTCTAGGTCATCATCACCACAATGTAAGTCATCGTCACCATGCTGTAGATCACCATCAGTATGATATAGGTCGAGGTGACTTACTTCATCTGGAAATCATCTGATGTATGTTCAACAGTAGCACCTGCGTCATCACCACATGCTTTTACACTTGCAGTTCCATGAAAGAACAATGCATGTGCCAATGGAGTCCACATTGTTCTTTCAGCTTTCTCAGAATGTTCATGTAAATTTTGTGGTTAGTGACAAGAATCTGTTAGTGTTTGATGGGCTAGGTTTGTCACAAGGCCGCAGTCAACATTTGTCTGATTGGCGTCTCCTGTCCTGTCATTGTCCCTGGATCGAACATTCCCTCTGTCGTACTTGTACCACCCTGAGGCAAATATTGGATCCACATGTTTCAAACAGAACCTAAAGGCTTTGGCCCGAACTTATAAAGGATGTCTATCCCTTAGACAAGTCTAACTCGCCAAGACAAGTCTAAATCAGTCGTCTAGCTTAAACTGCGATTACAGAAGGATGTCTAGCTTAGACGTGTCTAAAACTGCCGTCCAAAGATAGACAACGATGTCCAAATAACAAAGGAATTGCAAAACATGCCAGGGGGCTTGTTTTGCAGTTGTCTAAGCTTGTGATTCATTCATAATTTCAAGTTTTATGGTCTTAAAAGGTGTCCTAGTGGCCCTAGATTATCTGCATGAAAAGAAAATGTGGCTATGAAAGATATTGAAGGAAATATGCCGGCAAATTAGGTGGACATTTACTTTTGACTAAGGGTGTACTATCCATCCATTCACAACAACAAATAGGCCTGTGTGACGAATGTGGTGTGATATGAGGTCATCTAAGTTATGCCACTTCACAATTGCATTATATAATCGTCTCAACAAAGGCACTGGCTTTGTTGAGACCATTTAATCACCTGTTGGACCTGACTAGCTAGACCGACGTCCTTGCATTGTTCGAAATTCCGATAAACACCAGTGTTTTGGTAGACTTGTCTAACAGTTGTCTTACAAATGTTTAGGCTTAAACAAGTCCAAGTTAGACAGGCGAAAAACACCTTTTATAAGTTCGGGCCATAATCTCTGGACACACTGTGAATTGAAGACTGCATGCGGACATTGACCGATGCTGTCAGAGTGGCGCAGTGGAACATGGGCACCTGTTACCACTGACATTCCTAGTTCAATCCTGGTTGGACTCAGGGCATCCGCTAGCATTAGCCACACAGAAAATTAGGGAAAATCATTGAAAATGACCACAAAATCAGCCAAAAATAACTTCCGTGTCTAAAGGAAAACGCTGTACTTGGCCAGCCTCTTTCACATTTCCCATTACCGTGGCTAATGAAAATTTGAGGCCAGCAGAAGCCTTGGGACTCTGTGATAAAGTGAGGGACTCTGACAATGCAGGGCTTCTGAACATTGTTTCACTAGGAAACACACACACCTCATTCATTCAAAATAACATTTCTGCCAGTGCATGATTCGTTATGCGGCCTTCGTTTGATCAAACCACACTGCATTTATCCTCACAACCTTGTCTTTTATTGCTTTTTCTACAATCTCTAGTTTCCTCCCACTACTGACAGACGATCTGCTCGATATTGCCCGTCTTCTGCTACATTAGCTATCACATGGCTCAGTCATTCATCGTCATTTTCCATTCGACATCGTGCGCTGTATTTCTCTGAAGCTTGCCAGCATTGATATGAATTGATGAGCTTCAAGACAATTGTTTTTTGATGGCCTATCACACTTTATAATTTGTTGTTCTGTTTAGATACTGATACTGATACCTTGCTCTGTATTTCTCTGAAGCATTGCCAGCAGTGAATTGATGAGCTTCAAGACAATTGGTTTTTGATGGCCTATCACACTTTATACCCCGGTAATTCGTTGTTGTGTGGTACGTGTAGATACTGATACTGATACCTTGCTCTGTATTTCTGTGAAGCATATTGCTAGCAGTGAATTGATGAGCTTCAAAGACAATTGCTTTTTGATGAGCTCACACACATCATAAATCTTTGTTCATTGTCGAGGATACTGATCAATATTGATACCTTTCTCTCTACCAAAATGGACTCTGTGCTGTTTTCAACTTCGACAATGGGACTGTTTGGTTTCGTCAATTGAGGAATTTGAGTTCTGATCCTTGAGAAAATGGAGAAATCTATGAAGCTGCAAATTACAGCGATTATTCTGCACAGCACAACAAATAAGCCGTGCAATTTGCAAGTGGATAGCATTTTCCGTTTTCCCAAGGATCACAACTCAAATTCCTCAAGTGATGAAAACGAACAGCTCCTTTCACTTTACCATCACTTCCACATGATGATGCCTAAGGGTGGTGACCTTCAATTTGCATTCTCCTTTTATCAGTGGAATTTGCCATCTGATGCTTTTTTCGCCATAAATTGAATTTGTTGGCAAAATTTTACTTCCAATAACTGTTGACTTGGTGTTGAATCACCAAAGGAGCAAAAGTAGATGATATGTATTCTTCATCTTTTGATGAACTCTTGATAAATGCCGTAAAATGACTAAAGTGATATGTTTTTGATATTTTTACTTTAATTTTTCCATAGGAATTGGACTAAAACTTTCACAGAGGCAGGTGTGCATTTTAAACTCAGTTCCTGTTTGCAAAGAAAATTTTTCAGAAATAATGGCTGTATAAAGAATAAATGGCAATTCATTGACTTAATTGATTTTACTGCCTGACTGAAAAACTGGCCTAATATACATGTATATGTGGAAGTTATGGAATCATACCTTCAACATATTCAATGACACATTCAGGCAGTGCATCTGTATAGATATTACTGGTTTTAATTGCTCTTACATTCTCAGACATCGGTTCAAATATCTCTATCTTATGATCAATTAAGAGCAATTATTGCCGTCTCTAAAATGTAATCGTATAATAAGATGCAGCTTTGAAATCCAAACCCAACGTTCACGAGGTTGCCTTGAGCAGTTTAATATTCCCAAGTGTAAAACCTATCATAATTGTTTCTTGGCTATTAAACATGAAAGTTTTGTCTTTGCCTCTGTAAAGCCGTCCACACACGATCAATATTATTGCACAGTATGAGGATCAAAATGGGCAGTATTATTGCCAATCTTTCTTCAACCCATCATGCCAGAAGCACACGAACACCCATTTGGGCCCCATATTGTGCAATAGTATTGCGCGTGATGCATCAGGCCTTTATATTCCCTAATTTGGGCTATTTCTGTTTACGGTGGTATTGGGCCAAAGGCCCCCATCAGAGTGCCGAAGGTGCGATCTGGGGGGAGCGCGAGGGGAGTTTCCCCCTTGTTAGAAAATTTTTTGGAAATAGAGGATAAAAGATGCCATTTCCAGGCATCTGAGATTCCCATTTAAATGTAAAACAAGACTCAAATTTGGGTGCCCTTAATTTGGGCTCCGACTTTAAACGTCGTTAATTTGGGGGAATATAAAGGCCTGTGCATGTGCAATATTATTGCACTATGGGGCCCAAAATGGGTGTGCTTCTGGCATAATGAATTGAAGAAAGATTGGCAATAATATTACCCATTTTGATCCTCATATTGTGCAATAATATTGCACGTGAATAGGCCACTTAAGAAATAGGGTTGTTGCTTTCTCAGAAACTGTTGCTGTTATCGTCATTGTATGTAACATGAAATGAAACCAAACATTCACTAGCAAGCCGATGGATACCCATGGTTTAATTTGGAAACAGACATACATGTAGTTTCAACACTTTTCCCAGATCTTCTATTGCGCCAGCCTAAAAGCTGGCCACACTTCCCTTGTGGGCTGCAGTTTTTGGCCACCGCGTTATTGTCTGATGTCGTATCCAAGGGATATTGGCCTGGTCATCGCTGCATCCTAGGGCGTTTTCGAATCCTCGTTCTTGACCACACTCGTGCTGACCTAGTTCATGTAGATGTTGATTCAACTCGAGAACGGCTGTATCGAACGCCGCGAACGCAACTCGAGTCGTGCCAAGAACGTGTTCTTCTCAACCCTCCGCTGAGTGGAGAGTGAGAAGAACACATACTTGACCCGACACGGGTTGTGTTCTCGGCGTTCGAGACTACCGTTCTCGAGTTGAGTCAGCAGCTACATGAACTGGGTCAGCACGAGTGTGGTCAAGAACGAGGATTCGAAAACGCCCCTAGTGTGTGTGGGTGAACCAATCCAAATTACTTTCCCATTAGCCTGCAATCACACAGAGCTACACGCTACATGGACATGCCAGTTAACAATGGCTTCACGGTTGCGAGCCCTTTGTGAATCCATTGTTAACCAGTGTGCCCGTGTAACGTGTAGCTCTATTTGATTGCAGCCTTAAGGAAAATTGCTACGAGTACACAGATACTCGTAGCAATTTTGCAAAGTACTTAGGATGCTGTCCAATTAAATCACTTATGACGTTGTGTGCTGCTGACTTCATGGAAATTCCCAATGTCGGCATCCTAATTCATGCTACAGACTGTAATCCTTTTCTCACCACCGCTCGTTCTCTGTGATGACACAAATGGAAATGGACAAGACACGAGATGAGATGAGAGGTTGGTGATGTGTTTTTTGCGACGTAACAACATCACAACTTGGGCTAATGGAGAACAATTAGCTATTATTGTCTGCTGGAATACCAAGCAGTTGGTTGGTACTGAAGTGGTTCAGTGGATATAGAGGATAATATTCCTCAGCAGGCTTCTTCACGTGGCAACACAGGGCCTATACTTTGGAGCTGATCTGGAAATGGACCAATAGGAATCCTCTAAGAAAAAAATTCTGTTAGGAAAGGGACTGTTCAGTTTCGTCACTTGAGGAATCTGAGTTGTGATCCTTGGGGAAACGGAAAAAGCTACGCACTTGCAAATTGCAGGGATTATTTGTTGTGCTGTACACGATAAACTACTGCAATTTGCAGCTTCATATCCATTTTCTCAAGAATCACAACTCAGATTCCTCATCTGATGAAAATGAACAACCTCTTTTCATCGTTTAACCTTAAAAGAAATAAGTCTAGCAGAGTAATTTTGCGGCCCATGAAATTCACAATTTCAAATTACAAATTTCCTTTATTATAGCTAATTAAATTCAAAGCCTAGTTTTGCAGTTGACTGTTTGTTTGGAAGCAATCTCAATTTAAGTTAGATATTCTCCATCGACCGTCTGTTTGCCCTTCATCAACACGAGGGCCAGCAATATCCTCGGCGGGCTGATCTTTGACATTATGAAGGCACCACCACCCATGAGAAATTAGAGTACCACTGCCCTGGACATTAACTGAATAATAATTTTTGACTGAATAGAAATGACTGCTATTGCCAGAAATCTATGTTTGATTTTTGGCTCACCTGGGGTGAGCTATTGTCATGGTGTGGCATCCATTGTCGTCATTATCGTCATCGTCCGTTAGCAGGGCACGTTTTGTAACCACTAGGGCTATTGACCTGAAACTTGGTACATACGTACCCCTAGGTCAGATGACCTGTGACACCAAGTTTCGGTCCGATTCAATTGTTGGCTTGGAACAAATCCGGGCCAAGCTCATCCAGTCCTCTGTAAAAACACACCGGTTGCCGGACTTACTTTTTGTACCATGAAAAGGGAAGGATAGTTCACGTTGCATGCTGCGTCCAGTGCTCTACGCCAAAAGTACGTGATAAAATTAAACACGTATAATTTTTTGCGTCCACCTCGCGTTCCCCCTTTGCGTCCCTCGGCATATTGCCACGTAGGCCAGCATCTCGGCATAGTCGGTACGCCGCACTACGCAACTCTACGTAGGCCCGGTGTGAAAGGGGCAGATGCGACTGTTCATAAGAAAATGTTGAAAGTATGGAGAAGTCCCATATCTCAACACCTCCCCATTGTTCATTGCGCCCTATATTACACTCTAGCCATCGATCTGTTCACTCTCAATCGGAAATGTACACAGCGGGAGTGATTGGACCAAATCATTGGGACCCAGCACCATGGGAACAGCACAGATTCTATTGATTATGCACCTGTAGCATCAGGCATTCAGATGACGATGCTGGTGATGAATGGCTTTCAGTTCCAATTGACAATTAGTCCAGCAATTTCCTGATTGCAGCTGAGGGAATTAGGACCGCCAGGGTGTGGTCTAATTAGTTGAGGTTGAGGACATTGTGAATGTTGTGCCTTCGAGACGTTTGTCAACTTCATTTGGTATTAGCAGGTCTTTACCCTGGGAAAAAATATTGAACGAATGAAGGGTACATTTGTATTGCACGATTTCCACTTTTGAATAAAAAATGTTCAAGTGCACTCCCTATGAAGAGTCGTTGAAAGTATCTCCTGAAAAGCACTGTTCCGTTTGGAATTTAAGCTGACTTAAATCCGTCGATCCGTCCATCTCAAGGGATAGACAAATCCCAAATTCCCAGCTCTGCGCACTTCCGCCGAAATAGCAACAAGAACCTCGATCTGAAACCAGCTGACGTGACGCAATCCGTGATTCAGCAATGGTCGACTCTGACGTAACGTCGTCCAAGTCACTGTCGTGGGGTTCTCTGCGTCACGTCATTCAGTTTCAGACCGAGGTTCTTGTTGCTATTTTGGCAGAAGTGCGCAGATCTTTCCCGTTTACGTCAATTTGGGATTTGTCTATTGACTGAAATTCTCAAACAGTCAGCATTTTGATTGTTCTCAAAAACTGGTAGAATATTTGTTTGTTCATACTCATGACATGATGGTACCGGGTAGATTGATCTCAAACACTGCCAGTCTATTTAATTGTTGAGTCCACTATTCGAAGTGGCAATAGGAGCTGTCAGCGAGTTGACCAATAGGTGTCACTACGGCCGAATTCAATGCATATAGCGGATCCAGTCATTATTGATCGAGCAGCAATCGCGTAGATTTTCCTGTACATTGGTCCGCTAGAACTTTGCTGCCATCTGTTGGCAATATGCGCGGCTGACTGCTCCTGTTGTCTAGTCAACTGGTTTTATGTCACTGCTGGTTTCTGTAACAAACAATGTTCAGATCATCCTTTTCTGTTCTAAATTCTCTCATGACCAACTCTAGTATAGCAGAGGAGGCATTCTGTTTATGACTTGGCGTGTATTTCCCACTTCGTTGCCAATCCCCAAGTTGCATGCCCCTTTTAAGAGGTATGATCGTTTGCGTTTAAAGCGACATGATCGGAGCCGCTAGCGGCCATGTAACAGATCGGTATAGTAATGAGGCGCGGAATGGAGATACTGGTGTTCCTCGGAGAGCCAACATGTCGGCGATCACACGCTGCAATCAGCCACGAGCCGTGGGCCCTGTCATGTTTAAGCAATTTGTCTTAATCTAATCCTTGCAGCCTTTAAGCAGTAAATAATCGTTTATTCCAACGAGAATCATAAAAGTGAAGCCCAACCCCGGCGATGCTGAATATGAAGGATTGGAGTATTGTGCAAAGTTAATCACTTTATTCCAAAACGTTCACAGAGGTAATCAAGTCATTAAATTGTTTGCGCTCGTTCCATTGATTTAATGTGATTTTCTCGATCAGCTCTGTAAGATGAGGAAGGCATCATTTAGGGAAAGGAAAGGTAATGAGGTTTTTAAAGGTAGTTCGTATTGTAAACATTACGGTTTGTTTATTTACATGGTTGATTATAATAGTTATGTTTCCTCGGACAGGTGGCAGCACCGTGTCTACCAAAACATTAATGTTATCTATTTTGTATCTATCTTGATAAATATTCTTGTAACTGAAATATATTTAATAATTTATGATTTTACGCTCAAAAACAAACAAAAAGTTGTGAAAGGCAAGATTTAATTCGATTTTATTTGATTTGTTAGTGCCAGAAATTGACAATAGGTGGCACAACGTAATGTTTACAATTCGAACTAGAGCACCTTTAAATGAGATGATGACAATGGCAGGGCAAGAAATGGCTTGGTGTTACTAAACATTGAAATCTGCAGTGAATTTCAAAGATTTGATCCAAATTTTAGAATTTCACGGTTGATTTTACAGATTTGTTGGCCAAAAGGGGTGCACCGTCCCCCATTGGATCCGCATCTGGATATGTTGGTCCTATATCAGAGCCATGCATGCAGCCTTCAAATCTCCTGCGTAGAATTTACCATACGATTCCCTTGGGCCAGAACATCTGTCGCTGTCGTGTTTACAACGTCATCAAGAAATACTGCGATTCAGTTTAATCAATTACATTTAGGGTGATTGTCTTAGTCTGTTTGTTGTCATTGGAGTGTTGGCAATGGAAACGAATGGGAGTCTTCAATTCGATCAGGTATTTACCTCATCAAATTATCATCTACGGCTACTGATTACTATTTTGTTCTAATAATACCAAGGCCGCCTTGCCTATCGTCTGCTTCCAGTTGCTTCCAGCAGTCAGGGAAATGCTTGCAGGAAACAGAAGGTCGTATCCCCAGGTCTGTTTCCTGATGAGACCGCTAACAGTCATTAACGTCGTAAGGAATGCTATAAGTGCGAAGGAGTCATTATACACCCTTCCTATAATGTGGCACTGCGTGTTCAAAGCCGACGTAGAATGGGGAAATTCTAAGTGTTCAAATGGCCACATCAGTCACCGTTTGTGATTGCAGTTATTGAATTCCTTTCTCAATCTGAATGAAATGTTTTTTAAGTGGCATTTTAGATAGGACGAAAAATAACAATATAAATATATTGTTATCTCTATTAGTATATTTCAACACAAAACGTTTCCACCATTTCTTCTTAATGGTCATTCACTCGTGTACAAGTAAGGGACCGTAGCAAAATTATTTGAAGACAAAAGAAACGAAATTCTGCGTTTGGGGGGGAGGGGGTCAAAGGGCCATTTCGTTTCTTTTTTGAAAAATTGTCTTCACTCGAAAATCATTTAAATTCAAGCTTGTCGCCCTAAAAACTCGTTAAAATGTGCGTGTCCTCTGTTGATTAGCAATGTAGTTGACATCCTCGTGCAATCATTCCAAATGCAATGACGGGCATCATTCCCCAATATCATGCAGCCATGTATTACCTTTTCAGACGCCTTGTTATTACATGGGAAACGCATTGATTTGCTGTTTTGGACGCATCAATTCCAGTCAAAAGATCAGTTGGTTGCGTTCCGTATGAAATAAAACCCGATATGAAAATACGCCCACCCGCCGACGATCCCGACTTGGAGTATACTCTCACTTCTATAGTGTCCTGAACTTTGGGTTATATTTCTCTGGGATGGAAAGAAGTCGCCTCAAAAACTGTTTGGTTGGATTCCCGAGAAAATTTCCTTTCCAATGACATAGGCTATAGCTTTCCCGTGTTGGTCATTTTGATGAAGAGATAATGATTTGTGTGAATAGGCTACAACCGACAATGGCCCCGTAGCTGGCTTCCCGCCAACTCCAAGTACAGCAATGCATGCAGAGTGTGTACCTACGATGTTTCTGGTGAGCCAGTCTGACCTAATGAGCAGAAATATTCAAATAAGCTGTGATGGACACTATAAGAGGCTCAAATTGGATCTTTTGTTCAATACTCTGTTGATTTAATTGCAAGCTTTACATAGATTAATCATTTTGGGGCCAAAGTTATCAAGTTGACTCAGTTGGAAGAACAGCCAATCAGAAAACACCTTGCTTTAATATGCTGCTGTGAGCGGGAAATTTGAATTCACTTTGTGACTTGTGGAGTCTTATGAATGAGAGGCCTTTCACCGCCATTTACCTGAGTGTCTATGGCTTGAGAGAAGTTCTCCCCGGCCACACTGCCTGATTTATGCCATTAACTGGTCTTAAAATACAGTATTTTCATCTCCTTTTTGTGAAGACAAAAGTGCACCCAACTTTAGTTTCTCAGGGGGGGGGGAGGGGGTCTGGAGAGAAACTAAATTTTTTAGTTTCTTTTGTCTTCAAACAATTTTGCTACAGTCCCTAACTGAATGATTTACAATTACTTTTTCAGTTACTTGTACACTAGTCAACGACCAGGGAAGAACTGGTGGAAACGTGTTGAAATATACAGTGCACCCTCGCTCTTACGAACCTCGATTTTACAAATTCACAGATATTACGAACCCAACGTCTGGCTGCCAAAATGTCATGACATGTATGTAAATCCTTGATATTACGAACTCCGCGTTAGTACGATCTTAACCCTTGGACACCGAAGGGGTCGTAATAGCGAAGGGGACTGTACTATAGATGGAGAAACCAATTAATTTATATCATTTGAATGAAAAGTAGTAAATGCTTTTACTACCTTTCTTGGTGGTGCTATACAAATACATTGGAGAGAGTCCTGTACAAAACTGAAGTAAAAGCATTGATTCACTAGACTTTAATTGTACCACGCAATGTCTTGGCTGGAGGCATGAAAAGGGAAAATTGACGATAAACGTTGCGTCTGCCTCCTAATCAGAACAGAAAAAAATAACAAACAGGTTCACCTTTTGCATATCACCGCTGAAGTTGTGGGGGGGGGTTGCTTGAAATTCCCTTAAGAAAAACCATTAAAGTGTTCGGATGATTACCCAGTTAAGAGCTGTCAAAACATCCAGTTCTTGGATGCTCACCAAACCTATCACCCTCGGGTTACAGGACCGTACGTGGGCGGATAGACGTCATATCATACAGATTTTACCGAATAAATGATGAACGGCGGCACTTTCCCTGTCGTCTGGGGCAATCATCCTTCTTTTGAGAAATCCGATTAGCGTTGATGCCAACATGAATATGGTTGGTTGATATCGGACTTCTGCCGCTGTAGTTGAAATATGATCGGTGGGACATGGAAATGCTGTGGAAAACATGACAACTGTTCTTCTCAGATGTCTCGTATAACAGTTTGGCTCAAGTGGTACGTGTAGTGCAGGAAGAACTGCTGAAGAGATGGTAAATGTGAGGCGGTCTAGGAAAAACCGTCGGATGTCGTATTTGAGGAAAGTGTTAATGGCCTTGGTGAACCCGCACATTTCAATAGCTGAAATGTACTACGTAACAGGTAAACAGTAGCAGATCAATGCACAGGCAATCAGACAACCCTTGTTGATCATTCAGCAACATCCGCCGGGTTTTCCTAGACCGCCACAAAATGTACTTTGTGTGACAGTGCTGCTATAAATGGGAAAAATTTATTTAGACACCATATTCCTCTTTCCCTGTATTGGAGGCACATCATCTTGAAGTTTTCTACCTCCTTAAACACTATCTGATCAAATTTCGCCCATGGCTTAATGGAACCGTCAGGGGCGGATCCACGATTTCAGAAAAGAGGGGGCGCACTGTGCTAGAAACATTGAAATCTGCAGTGAATTTCAATGATTTGCTCCAAATTTCACGGTCGATTTTACAGATTTGTTGGCCAAAAGGGGGCCGTGCGCCGGGGGCGCCCCCCTTGGATCCACGCTTGACCGAATCACTGACCAATTGCCATCCCAACAAGTCAACTGAATGGATGTTTCAGAAGCTTTGCGTTACTTATATCTGAACCGCTCCACCAAAAGCAGGCGCTTGTCACAAGTGATCATCATGGTCATCATATATCACTGCTCTTCAATACTATTGTCAACCTGCGGAGATGTACATTTCAGCTATTGTGTTGTAAGGCCATTTACCCTTTCCTTCATTGTGACAAGAACCATGAAGGATTGACACCAAAGCCTGCCGCACACTGGAGCTATCTGCCGAGCAAAAAGTCAGTCGAGACCGTTTGCTCAGCAGATAGCTACGCGTGTGCGCATATTTTTCAGCGAGTTTTCTGCCTCTCCAGTGTGCGGCAGGCTTTAGACGATGCAGCTGTTTTCTAGAAGGTGCCCTGCAATGACCTCATGTCCTGTTATCTTTTGCAATTTGAAAATTTTATCTGAATTCACGGCAGAATTCTTCCCGAGCCCATCCATTTTCATCATATACGAATGAGTCCGGCTTTGCGTCTCAAGACGGATATGATATTGCTTCAGGCTGATAATTTGATCTCACTCCTATTGAAATTTTCCTGATTATTTGGAATCGTTAGAAGAAGAAGCCACCTCAGCCGAGGGCAGATGGAAATGTCTCCCTTTGTTCAGACAAGGGGAGGAATTCTAAAATGGGATAGGAAACACTAAAGATGGGAACTGATATCGTATTGCTAGTCAAATCATGGGAAATTCTCGGTGTTGTGATGTATTCGTCTGTCTGAAAATGACAAAAGCAACTTTGACATTGCGAGCTAACTGAATCTGTAGATGAGTACCGTATTGGAGAGCTAGGAACTCTTATGTGAAATCATTTCCTCGTGTTGTGTTAATGATTTTGGTGTGGTCCAGCACGAAGTATAAAAAGGTCCATGTACATTACACTACAGTTTTCTATTGTAAATACATGAATCGTACTGCATTTTGTGGTGCATCTTTGTCTTTTTGCCAGTTTGTGACCTTTTTGCCATTTTGCAGCAAAAATCTGCATGAAAAACACATTTTTCAATCATAACCAAGGCCATTTGCCCCCTCATCCATATGCTATAGGGTATATACTGCCCTGGCCTTGGTTGTGACCAAGGTCTGTATTTTTGTCCAGCCATGTCCATCAGCCATTTTCTCGCCGTCAGATTCCCCCGAGTAATTTCTCAACTTACATCAGGTAACAGTCTTTGTCTTACTAACACATTGCTCATCCCGCTTAGAGCATTGGTCAGCTGCAGCAGTAATATCGGTAATGACCAACTCGCTACAAAAGCTTATTGCCATTTCCTCTGAAACGAGACCGAGAAATCGAATCAAAGGTTGGCGCTAGACCCGCATCTCTTCCTTGTCCTTTGGGGCCAAACTGGTTGGCATTCACTCCATATTCCATTACGATCACTTCCGCTGGGCAATTAAAGGCGATCGCTCTTGGTAATGAAATTGTGGTCATCAGACATGGCAAAGTGTGGTTGTGTCTGGCATGTGATACTTGTTGAATCTGATCTGCCTTTCTGTGTTTTGAAAGTCAATCTTTTATGTTGACCATTGATCCTGTGTGTTACAAATTGACCTTTTGTGTTTTGACAATTGACCTTTTGTGTTTTGACCATCCATCTTTTGTTTTGACCATCCATCTTTCGTGTTTTGACCATCCATCTTTTGTGTTTTGACCACCCACCTTTTGTTTTGGTCGTCCATCTTTTGTTTTGACTCTCCATCTTTTGTGTTTTGACCATCCATCTTTTGTTTGACCATCCATCTTTTATGTTTTGACCATCCATCTTTTGTGTTTCGACCATCCATCTTTTGCGTTTGACCATCCATCCTTTGTGTTTTGACCATCCATCTTTTGTGTTTTGACCGACAGAATTTTGATTGCATATTCAGATTCTTTGAATCTTTCTCACTGTTTCTTGCAGACTTTGTTTTCATTTAGCACGTTTGTTGCTGGGCTTGTGTTTCACAAACAGGATGCATGGCATCGATCAGGGAGCCTTCAATACACTGAAATACATGTACGTATCCTTGACAGTGTTTTGAATTTTGTTTTTTCAGATTTCCAAGACGTACAAAGTTGGCATATTGTACTGCAGAGCAGGCCAGTGCACCGAGGAGGAGATGTACAATAATGAACATTCTAGCCCTGCCTTCGATGAGTTCCTTCGTTGCATCGCTGAAGAAGTGCGGCTGAAGAACTTTGAGGGATATAGGGCCGGGTTAGATAATAAAAGTAAGTGGATTTCGCTTTACACTGTAAAAGATGATTATTTCAAGGGGGCTCATGAAACAATACTGCAACAGGGAGATATATATAGACGGTT
Source organism: Notospermus geniculatus (assembly GCA_002633025.1). Classification (NCBI taxonomy): domain Eukaryota; kingdom Metazoa; phylum Nemertea; class Pilidiophora; order Heteronemertea; family Lineidae; genus Notospermus; species Notospermus geniculatus. The sequence goes on along the minus strand of NMRB01001592.1, from coordinate 30,544 downwards.
CTCGAATTCGCAGATCTGCGCATTTCTGCTGAAATCTCAACAAGAACCTCGATCTGAAACCGTGATTCAGCAATGGTCGAGTCTGACGCAAGGTCTTTGACGTCACTGTCGTGGGGTTCTCTGCGTTACATCATTCAGTTTCAGGACCGAGGTTGTGGTTGAGATTTTGGCGGAAGTGCGCAGATCTTTGTCGTTTACGTCAATTGAGAACGGTATGGTTTAAGTAATGTATCGTAGGAGGAAATTGGAGAAAACATGCATACCTCTCTATGTAGCACCTAAAGCTGGCACAATTGGGGTAGGGGATTCATTGGGGTGGTTTCATTTGGTGTAGAAGGCCTATGTAGTTATACTAATATCCCAATGTTCTTGGGATGAACTCGACGAGGCCTAGTTGATGAGAACGCCTGATTGGTGATTTTCCTGAGACAGTTTGGTGTGTGCATCATAGCACATACCAATAATTCCCGATATTGTGTTTCTTGCACTAAGCTCCTGGCAACCGTTCTGCACAAACTATTGATTGTTGATGTGTTTGTAGAATATCGAAGAAAGCATTGAAAAATGTTGCTAATGGGATTTGGGAATTGAAGTAATTGCTTCAAAATTGATTTCGTTGAAACCCACTGAGTTTAGTTAACCTTTGCTTTGCATTAGCACTCGTCTGATTTGACCGCACTTTAGTAGCTGCGGTACATCAGGGCCCATATTCATAAAACTTCTTAAAGCTGAACTTAATACAGTGGAACCCCGGTAACACGACCACGCACGGGACAGACCCAAAGTGGTCGCGTTAGCGGGGTGGTCGCCTTACCGAAATCGGCCCGATGACTGCCGATCCAGACCGAAGTAAACTGAGTGTCATATTTTCTTTTTTATCCATGTTTCGTTTAATAAACCAGACTAGACCATCTCCANTACCTCTGAAAACGATACACCTTCTCGGACGGTCACAGTTGGTTTCACTTGCCACCACGCTCTTGGACAGAAACTATCTCAGCACAGCTGCCAAATGAGGAAAAACGAAAAATAATCTGTGCTGGCACCGAGATTCGAACCCACAACCCTCTGATCGATTCGCCAACCTCTTTCTGTACGCGCCACGAAGACTGCTTGCATAAAACGACGCCGATCTACAATAAAGGCGCTGTGATTTTGAAGATCTCCATGAGGAAATAAAGCGATCGGAATTGTCGTCATGCAAGCAAGCAGTCTTCGTGGCGCGTACAAAAGAGGTTGGCGAATCGATCAGAGGGTTGTGGGTTCGAATCTCGGTGCCATCACAGATTATTTTTCGTTTTTTCCCATTTGGCAGCTGTGCTGAGATCTTTACTGTTCAAGAGCGTGGTGGCAAGTAAAACCAAGTGTGACCGTCCGAGAGGGTGTATCGTTTTCAGAGGTAGTTTGGAAGGTCCTTGTGGCTGTTCGTAATTTCTACCTCTGCCGCTTGGGGTTTATATCTATTAAGTTCAGCTTTAATTAAGTCTAATGCCCGGTTGTTCAGCCTTGGCTCAAGTCGGAATTACGTCGTAAAACTTCGGGAAGCTCAGATTAGGCCTGAAAAATAGAAGCTGCTCCAAAATATTTTACAGAAAGGCTTATCATGCTACACTGTGGAAACAGACTATAAAACCACTACTGTTTCATGCTTCTTCATAAATTTCATCTTGGAAGCTTCCAAGTGCGTCTGCTTCACTGACTCCACTCAGAGTCGTCAATTTTCCCATGGACCCATTGTACCATACTCTCTCCTCGTCACTTGATAAATGTCAGCATCGCGAGAATGATACCACAAAGCTACAATATAGCAGCTTTCCCTTTGCTATCAGTTGCCTCCAATAGACAGTAACATTAATCTTTCATAAATGGATAGAGGGATACGACATGGTTTTATGAGTTGCTTACGTTGTCTGATAAATCACCATAGGGTGTATTAATCGCCTTAAATGGTTCTCATGTACTATGATCAGATTTTTTTTCGCTATCATCCTGCGCTATATTGGGTATTAGCTTTTTAATGGAAGGGTCTGACGGGAAATCGCCTGAACAAGGAGCATCTTGGGATGAACAAAACTAAGCTTCTCATCTGCTCGACTCGTTTGAGAAGAAAAAACTAGTCTTGTCGAGAACAGAACTTTGCAGATAAAACACCAATTCTGAGCCGAATGTGAAAAATGGCCAATTGCTGCAAAATGTTTTTGTTGATTCTATTTTAATTAATTAATTATTAAATGGGTAATAATTAATTAACTAATTAATTGATTATTATCAGTTAATTGATTAATAATTAATTAATTGATACTCATCTGCAGGACTCACTGTTTGAGTTCAGAAGTACTAGGATTATCCATTTTGCTATTATATGTCAGTTTTCTGTTCCATGACATCATGACGCAACCATGGCATTGCGTTAGGAGCAGTCAGCCGCGCGTATTGTCAAAAGATGGCGGCAAAGTTCTAGCGGACCTATACAAAGGAAAATTCACGTGATTGGTGATCAAGAATGAATGTGTCCGCTATAAAATGCATTGAATTGGGCCGTAGTGACACCTATTGGTCAACTCACTGACAGCTCCTATTAATGCACTACATGATGTCATGAAGACATCATAATGATAATAAAGCAGGTTTCAGTTGCTAAGTGGTTAATACGTGGTTTTGTCAGGACCATAATTTTGCAGATGAAATTCCATTGGTGTTACTGTTACATGTAGATATTTTTGGTAATGGTCAACAGTTGTATATTGTATCTGAACATCTTTGATTCTCATTTTCAGCTGACTCGACGGGTACACATTCCATGTACGCCACGTTCAAAGACTATGAGATTATGTTCCACGTGTCTACCATGCTGCCATATACCCCTAATAACAAACAGCAGGTATGTATTACAATTGGGAAATCTGACCATCTGTCTTGTGGTGATTTGGTTGACACCTGCCTCTGGCTTGAGTGATATTACACCTATCTTGTGATGAGCTCTCTCCCTTGGTGAGATTTGACACGACTTGCAAGTCGCAATCGCAGTAAGTGGGGAGCGGATCAGGAGTGGCATAGTGGTTGAGTATCAGACTTGAGACGGAGAGGTCATGGGTTTGATTCCGGGCAGAGTTGCCAATTTGTATTCTCAGCTGGTTTGAAAGGGCTGAACCTCGTCTAATGCGAGGGTCCGTCGCGGGGTTCAAATCTGGTAGGAAGCTATGGGCCGTATTTTAGAACGTTCCTTAACGTTAAGGTCCACCTTAAATCTATTGTTCTCGATGGTTTTACAATTGACTTAAGGTCAACCTTAACGTTAAGGAACGTTCTAAAATACGACCCCATGTCTTTCACCTAAAGGGCGGCACACACGTGCGACTAAAATGGGGGCGACTACCGATGCGACTACTACGTCGCATGCGATAATTACCTTTGAGGTCGTTCAGTGACGTCATCCGCGACATCACTGATCTTCCAAGGACGCATTTGTTGCAAACGAGTCAACAAAAACTAAAAATGTGTTCAGTCGCTGCTGTGGTCGCAAGGCCAGTCGCCTAGAAAATTGCTCGAAAAATCACAAGTGTGCACCGCCCTTTAGAAATCTGTTTCTGTTTCATGGTCTGAAAGGATCAAGTGATGAATGAGCTACTACTTGAGGTATACAGAAAGGTTTTGGAGAAACTAGACAAACAATTTGAAGTTGAGACCGTGTATTAATGTGAAAAGCGCTATATGTGAGCCGCTCTGGCAAAACCAGACGCTTGTCGCTCAGAAGTTGAGCCTAAACGAACTAAGATGACACCAGGAGGGAATGGAAAAAATAGATTCTGTCAAATTTCATAACAGACAGACAATATTAAAAATGAAGAACATTTGATCTCAACCTGCCAGGTGAGAGCGACAAGCGTCTGGTTTTGCCAGAGCGGCTCACATATACTGGAAAAAGTTTCAGATTTTGATCTTATTATGAAGAGTGCCACGACCTTGTAAACTGGGGCGAAGATGTGATAGTTGCAATGTACCTTATAATGCAGTTTTCCATTAAAATGGCGCAGTGTCCATCAGGCGCAGATCCAGAGGGGGGCACCAGGCGCACGCCTCTCCTTTTGGCCAACAAATCTGAAAAATCGACCGTGAAATTCTGGAATTGGATGCAAATTTCAATGTTCCTAGCACAGGGTGCCGCCTCTCTTCCCAAATCCTGGATCTGCCCCTGTTCTTACCAAGCATTGGCCCTGAAGTGGTTAAATGTATGTTCATATTTTGGCCTTAAGAACAAATGCACTGTCTTTTGCAGAAATTTTTCCGTCAAAATCAATTACATTAAAAAGTCTGGAAGCCATATGTCAAACTTTATCATCAAAGGATGATAAAAAGGCTGGTGTATATATATAGAACTATTTCATCTTTTTCAGCTTTTGAGAAAATGCCATGTCGGCAACGACATTGTCACAATAATTTTCCAAGAACCAGGTGCCTTGCCGTTCACGCCAAAAACAGTCCGTTCACACTTCCAACATGTCTTCATCATCGTTCAAGCTCACAATCCAAATACAGACAATGTCCGCTACAGGTAAGATCTTAAAAATATACGTAAGTGTTTGTATCAGTATGTATTACGGCCAATATTTCATATGGTTCAAACACCATTTGGCAACTTGCAGCAGTTTCCTCTGGAAACAAGTTCTGATTAATCCTATCAGTGCCAGACCAAAACTTAAGGCGTTTTGGTAAGCTCTTCAGAAATGCCCAGAGACATCTGATGTTCAAAAAGAACTGAAATTACCAACATTATAGGAGCCTTGATAGCCGAGTGGTTATCGCGTTCGCTCAGCAAGTGGCAGGTCACAGGTTCGAATCCAGCCCGGGCCATTTGGGATTTCATTCCCGGCTCTTCGCATCCATCCCATGGGACAGTAAGCCGTGGTGTCTTGTACCTTGTTTCTTTGCAAGTCTCAGTCTTTTCTGGAGTTCCATACTGAAAAGTGCCTGAGGAAGACCCCGGTTGGGGTAGAAAATTTGTGAAATTTTGGAAGTGGATTCCTATATATCCTCGTTTCTTTGCAAGGGCTAGTAAAATACCCCATCCAAGTGAGGAACATGAGTAGCTTGAGATGGCCTCTTCCATACTAGGGCCAATATATGGCTTCGGCCTTCACGGAAAAATCAAAATACAAATACAAAATACCAACATTATATTGCGATCTGAGCCAAATGCTTCTTACTTTTGTTGCAAGTTTTCAGGTGACGTTCATGATCTTTGCTCCGTAATAAAAAATATGAGACCAAGGGAGTGGGTAGGCCCTGAAGGGGTTAATTCGCCACTCGCCTAGAAAGGCCAGTTGAGGTCTTCCAACATACCCTACACCTCTTTGTCCAGCTGGGATAAAGGCCAACTTTTCTCATCTCCTTCTATTGAAGATTCAAGCGATTTGTGGATCAAGGCTCGTTTCCTTTCGTATTTCAAGACGGATATTAATCGAGTCTCGTTTTAGCTCTCAGCCAAACAAATGCTTCCTCCGCTGGTGGTGATTGGCACTTCCGTTCTCGGTGAAAATTAAATGAGGGGATTTTGCGTATGTGTCTGTGACTGGGAGGCTTGTCGGTTGTCCTAGATCGATATTGGTAGCGGCAAAGAAAACCCTGCCTGGTGCTGGCCTACTGTGGCTTTGGGATGAGAGTGGTGTTTGTCAGTCACTTCTATAGAAAAATGTTCTGTTGCGAATTCGTCTGATTATTTCTGTCTCACAGTTGGGAATCACTGAAGAGCTGTTTTAGTGGATGGGCAGATGTTGTTATATGTGAGCCGCTCCAGGAAAAGCAGACGCTTGTTGCAAACGGAGGAAAGGGTTAACGGCCTTGCAGCACAACAGCTGAAATGTACATTGATGCAGGTTTACAATAGTAGTGGACAGCAGTGATAATAGTTGGGTAAACTGATGACCAATGATGATCACTTGCAAAAAGCGTCTGCTTTTGCTGGAGCGGCTCACATATTCTTCTACTGTCCGTAAGGAAATGTTTTTCAGGGAACCTCAAGTATCTGTCAGTCAGGATAGAACAGTATTAAATGAATTTTCGTCAGTAGTTTCTTTATCTCATCCATTGTCTGTGAGGAAATGTTCTCCAGGCAAACTCAAACATCTGTCAGAATTGCACAACAGTAAAGCCTAGTTCATACTTTGACACGCAACCATTGGCGACCAACGCGCGATCAAAATCTGGACGCCGACTTCGCTGAGTTGACTCGTATTCCAGCGTACTTCAGCGACGGCTACCCGTTATGAAATGACTCAAGTAACTACAGTCTTGCGATCGGATGCCAAACGCGAGATCGTGCAATCGGTCACCAACGATGGTCGTGCGGCGGAGTATGAATCACCCTTCACTGAATCTTAATCAGTTCTGAACTTATCATTCCGTTGTCCATTAAGAAATATTCTTCAGGGAATCTTAAAGTTCAGGGAACCCCAAATATCTGTCAGGCAGGCTGACACCATAACCGAATATTCGTCAGTGTCTTCTTGTCCATGGTACACTGTCTGACTCTGTGAGGCAGGCCTTTCCGTTTGACAGGCGCGAAAATGCATGCGCCTTGCAAACAATAGAATTTCTATTGTTTGCAAGGCGCATGCATTTTCGCGCCTGTCAAACGGAAAGGCCTGGTGAGGTGTGTCTCTGTCTCAAATGAAAGGCCTGGTGAGGTGTGTCTCTGTCTCAAATGAAAAATACCAATAAACACAATATCGCCAATCTGTCCTCATTAAAGATGTGACTGTCCCGTTGGACCATCCAATTATATAATCCATCAAGTATCATTATACGAATGCTTCATCCAATCACACTGATTAGAGACTCTACTTCTCCTCCGTCCAAATCATCTGTTATCATTCAAGTGGCACTTGACGCTGTTCTTTCCCCGACAATGCGATCTTGAGACAGCTCTAGTCTGGACCCTCGACTCGGGATTTAGGAGTAATCAAAAGAACCTTGTTTACCGTCGTTTTGACGTGTGTCTTCAGCACGTCTCATGATCTGTTATTTGTCTGGTTTACCGTTCTTGGTGTCAGTTGCATATTGTAGAAGATGCCAGCTGGCTCCATCCGTAAATTTGAGTTGGCCTGATATTTTCATTGCCAGGGCACAAGTCATTTGGAGCCCATACCCAAGGTATTGTGCTCCTACTCAGACCTCTCCTGAGCTGAGTGTGTACGCCTATTTGCCCTTTAGAAACCCTATTGATTCAAGTCTGAAGGGTTCCTGATAACCTTTGCCTTCAATAAGATGTTCAATACGGGGATCAAGAAACAGGCGTAAAAACAAATAAAAATGGAATGTCTCGGGGGTTCACACTCCACGTAAACACCAACTCATGTGCATTCTGAATACAAATTATAGGCTCCCCTAATGTGGATTGGAGCCCCTATTGCAGAATCTGAAGAGTGAATTTGAAGAATCTGACCCCCTATTGCAGGGTAAAGAACAACTCGTTCCCAGTCCTCTTGGACATAAAACTTGCCAAGCTAAAGGTAGCAATCCCCAGGCCAGACCACCATAGTCCATTTCACACTTCTGGCACCTGCAAGGGGCTCAAAGCAGGGCTCTAAAGTGGATGCTCTGAATTCCTCGTGGTCTCCGAGGCCGATCGGTGAAGAGTGCTAAATCCCGAGGGTGACATTGAAATAATAAAGTGGGCCTATTGGTCCATCAGGCCCCTATTACACAGAAGTATACGGTGTACGAAAACGCCGGTTAACAATGGCTTCACGGTCGTGAATCCATTTGAGGCCTTTGTTAACCGGCGTTTTCGTATACCGTATACTTCTATGTAATAGGGGCCTCACGGACACCGATTTGAAGCCTAAAAACACTCCCTACTTTACAAAATTTGGAATGCACATAGGGTGATAATGGCCAAGAGAGTGACACTTTAAGGGTTAACCGTCTATTTACATACTGTCAGTGTCGTGACTGTACCGGTACTTCTGGATGTATGAAAAATTGATCGAAGCATGTTAACACGCGGTGAAGAAGATTATCATATTTCTTATTTACCTTGATGTTGGCTTTTCCTAATTGTCTCCTTGCTGGGACAATTACCTCAATCTTACCTTTGAAGTGTAACCTAGCTGTTGACGGTGACATGAGAGGCTTCGTTTGGCCGCTGTGTGCTCTGGTTTCTTCTGCCGGTTTATCAAAACGGCATCAGTTTAAAGCAAAGTTGGCTCCATCTCCCAGAGATGTCTGACTTGGTGGCTTTTTGTGACATTTTAGACAATTGGAAATCTTGACATTTAAATAAATTGAGTTGGCTTGGCATTCTAAAATGCCACAATTCATTGGAAAAACCACGAGCCTCTTTTTGGCTATAGACTATTGACTTAATGGGTGGTGTGAATTTGGGACCTGCCAAAAATGGGGTTGAATCGTTTTGGTCATGCATTAATTTTCTAGGTTCAAGGCATTTTAGAATACAAAACGGGCTGTTCGTTTTCAACAATTGAGAAATCTGAGTTGTAATCCTTGAGAAAATGGAGAAAGCTATGAAGCTGCAAATTGCAGCGATTATTCTGTACAGCACAACAAATAATCCCGGCAATTTGCAAGTGCATAGCCTTTTCCGTTTTCCCAAGAATCACTACTCAGTTTCCTCAAGTGACGAAAACGAACAGCCCCTTTGGCATGAAAAAAAAGTTAACCATGTGGGACAGGCATGAATCAATAGCCGTTATTGGCTAACATAAAAAAAAAATTCATGAACTTGCCCTATATATTTTTGGTACCGGTAATATCAGCATGTGTGACTGTTCAATACAGTACCTCGTCCTTGCTCACTGATCGGTAACTTAGTATTCATACTTTTCAAGGAAACCGATACTGATGGTGTTATAATTTTGACAGTTCGTTTAACAGTTTGACAGTCGCCTGTAGATTTGAAGGGCAATCCTTCACAAATGGGATTTGGCCTGATTCAGAATTGTCACTAACGATTTGAATAATGATTGAAGTTGCCAGTTTTCTCTGCGATTATTGATGAATGTGTGAAATGGTTTCTCCTAGCCTGTTGGTTGGGAGAAGGTCGCCTACATTAGAACTAAAAGGCTGAGCCGAAGGACGTTGGTTTTGTAACCAAGGGACCAGCAGGGTGTACCAAAAATGTGGCCACATCCAGAGGCGCTTCACCCATGGTTTGGGCATAATTTCTGCTGCACCCAACGAGTCCTGGGTAAGCAAATAATGGTCGATAGTGAGGTCTTATTCTGAATTATCTCAAACTTAGAAATAAATACAACATGTATCTCATGTCTGCTTTTGACAAAATTTCCACCCAAGTGAGTCCCGCCTCAGGAATTAAACCCTTCAGGCCCTATAACGGCTGTGGCCGGCCACCTTGAAAATCCCACGACGTCTTGTAGTTTCAGCCATATGATGACTCAGACATTGCATAGGGCGGCACTGACCGGTCTAGGATTTCATAAGCGGCCGTTCTAAGGTTTTGGTTGATAGCAAACATCAGATGTATGAATTAGAGATATTTGCTGAAAACCTCTGAGGCTCACAGAACATACGTAGCAAAAAGTCTCAGGCCTAAAGGGTTAACCATGGTTAAGGAATTCCCGAGGCGGAGGGCTGTTACGACACCAAACCAGCGAGGATGGAGCTAAAATGTGTTATCCTGCAAGACCTCTAAAACAAACAAGAGATGAGTTTTCTCCAATGAAATAATTGATAACAATAACGATGCATTTTGTATTTACATGCAGTTGGGCCTAACTTTCAAAATAAGACATGATTCTGCTTGTGATATTTGCTGAACGCCGACGATTATCATTTGATAATACGGAACTTTCCCACCAGGGAAAATCATTGTTTATCACTTCTTGACAAGCGCTTCCCGATCATTGTGCGACCAGTGATAGACGAGCTGATTGGATCGGATACCATGGCTTTGACGGTCTCGAGGGTACAGTACGTCAAGCGAGAGTACAATGGCGTACAATATGAAGGGACACCATCTTGATTAAATCAAATAGAATCATCATGGATGTGTCGCTGATATGAATAGAATCGCACAATGGCTGTATCCATGATTAGATCCAAGCTTGTTTGGGGAAATCATATTCCGCCAGAAGGATGTTTTATTTGGCAGTCTTCAAATCTACTTCAAGGATGGAACACCATTTATAAAATAGAGATGAAAATGACCTTGGGTGCACCTACAAAATCTCTTTCAATAGACAAATCCCAAATTCCAAGTTCTGCGCACTTCCGCCGAAATAGCAACAAGAACCTCGATCTGAAACCAGCTGACGTGACGCAATCCGTGATTCAGCAATGGTCAACTCTGACGTAACGTCGTCCAAGTCACTGTCGTGGGGTTGCGTCACGTCATTCAGTTTCAGACCGAGGTTCTTGTTGCTATTTCAGCGGAAGTGCGCAGATCTTTCCCGTTTACGTCAATTTGGGATTTGTCTATACTCTAGTCTAAATTTGAGTTAGTTTGCAATCAGTTGTTGCATTGGCCATTAGCGAGGTTTAGCACCTTTCTGACTCCCGACTCCGGCTTCAACTACCAGAATGAATTGCAGTCCGCTGTAGACATCCTTGATAAAAATGATTTAATAGACGTTTGCAAATCATAAAATGCCATAACTTTGTGGCAGAATAATTTTGACTCGTAATCAGAAGTATAAATCGCGCAAATATTATAGTCGTGTTTCAAGTCGTGTATTAATGACTAGGATTACGACTTCAATATTCATTATTTATCCGCACTTCCGATTTATAAAGCAAAATTTTTCTGCCTTCAATTTATGGTGTTTGACGAATTGAAAACGTCTATCAAATCGTTTTCATCAAGGATGTCCATACCGGACTGCAATTCATTCTCGTAGTTGAAGTCGGAGTCGGAGAGGTACTAAAAACCTCGCTATTGTTACTGAATCATCCATCTCTCTTTTGCCTATAGTATGCTTTGAGAAAAAATCTGGCATCAGATGCCGTCGTTTACCATCCTGATGGGATGCATCGCGATGTAAGCCGCTATATTGTCTGAAATAGTGTCTGATGAACTCAAATTTAGCTTAATAGCCCCTGAGAATTGAGTTAGTTTTGTTTTTCATGGTGTCTCGACTCACGATTCTTTACATGCACGTTGTTGCATGATGGATGGAATAGGGCTTCTCGAGGATTTATTCAGATTAACCCTTCTGCTGCCGATTGTACAACAATTCTTGTTAAAATGAAAAAGACTTTATGTTAACATTCTAGAACTTATAAAATTAGAAATTGAGTGCAATGATTATAGTTATATTTGGCTTAGAAACGGTGTGTGCTATTCAGAATTAATTGGAAAACATCGTTGGCCTCACTTTCAGTGACGCAGTTCTGACCTGGTTGATAGTCAGCGCCGTGTCACGGATTAGTTTTGCTGGTACCTCATTAATAATGCCATATATTCATCTTTTCCAGCATTGCTGTGTCACGCTCCAAAGAAGTCCCTCCGTTCGGTCCTGCCATTCCTGATGGTGCTATGCTTCCTAAGTCTCTTGAGTTTGCTGATTTCCTGCTTGCCAAAGGTAAGATTTCTTATAAAGAAGTATGTTTTGAAGTGATTTGACCATTCAAGGCCTGCGGTCACTTTGCCCTTCGACTACGTCATTTGATCGAGGTGGATAGGAAAGTTTATCAGGGCAAGATGAGATTTTGCAGGCAATTTACTAAGTGCTTTACCTCGGTTCACCACCGTGTGTGATGCCAGATGGCACTTTAGGGCAATTTCTCAGGTGGCTTGTGTGCACGACTTTCACTGCAATAGCAGGATTTTGACAGTGGTGGGGTGGGGGGTGGGGGTAAAATACAGTGGAAATTGTGCATCTGTCAACTAGGGTAAGTAAAAATGCACCACCAAAATCAAAAAGTTTATGAGTATCCAGTGATGCCCTCTAGTGTTATTGTTACAAATCAATATGTGGAACAGAATATAGTGCCAGCAGTGTTCTTTAAACTAGAAAATTTTCCTTCAGCGAGAACTATGTTTCCAACGCAGCGATAGTTCATAATCTTCTAGGTTTCCGTACCTCATGATATAGAGAACAACTAATCCTTATTTATAGTCCAATATCAAATTGATCCGCTCTGAAATTGCCGTATTGGGAGATGTACGATTTGAAAACTGTTCCCGTAATGCCATAAATAATAGAGAATGTGACAGGCCAATATTGGTACAGTACAAGGTCAATTGATTCCAATTAAATCGACTGTGTAATGTCGGGATTGATTGGTTGTCATTGGTGGGCTGTCGTCTGCTTCAACAACAGAATCGATGCCCGTCCGGAAGGCAGGAAGTCGGGTGTGAAATTTTGGTGTGGGTTTTGTGTCACAATGGGTCATATGAATAAAAACCAGCAAGTGCTTTTACTTCAGGTTTGTACAGCATTGCCTAGTGCATTTATATAGAAAAATTGAAGTAAAAGCATTTGTTATTCTTTGTTCATAGCATTGTTTCTCTGGGTGCTTCGGTTTCCTCCTACAATAAGTAAATATCACCCAGTATTGTTTGATGAGTAGTTATAATGCCCTGAGTTTGACATTAGGGAGTTTTGAGATCAGCAACTTATCACGGATCCTTACACGTATACGGATTGAAATGTACACAAAATTTGTCCTCGTTGTACAGAAATCTAGCCGTATAGTATACGTATAAGGATCAGTGATAAGTCGCTGATCTCAAACTCCCTATTGCATTCCTGAAATGACTTATAAACAACGGAGTGTTTCCTTCTGTGTTTGCATGTGCCTTTTGTGTGCTGCCACCTATCAGTTGTTTGATGCACTTGGAAATAGACTGACTTAATTGACCTGCGTCAAAAATAGATTTTTGGATGCGTGGATGAGTGATGTACATGTACTGCTAAATATTACTACATAGGGAGGTTGAGATCAGCAAGTTATCACGGATCCTAATATACGTACATGTATGGAGCGAAATGTACACAAAATTTGTCCTCATTCTACAGAATTCTGTTTTCAACTAAAAACTTCATTACAATGTACATTTCCATGTACATGTACAACAGGTGGAATGACTGACGAAATACAAAGAGAGAATGCAGTATCAACCTTGAACGCATTTGTCATCTAATCACAGCAACACTATCTTTTTCAAATTAACAATATTGTGTTGTAAATTTCCAATAAATCTGTCTGTGTTGATGAGCTTCCTCCTATCACGACACATATAGAGAACTTCAAAGAAAATCGATGGAGCTGTAGAAAAGAGATATGAGAAAATTGGATATTTCTTTTATTGTGCTATAAAAACTGGTGTGATTATAATTATTGACTGGTATTATACCGGTACTTAAGTAAACCTCACCTTGTCTGTCACAGCAGTTATCCAATTTCGTGAGCTGTGTTGGTCTAGTGGTTTGGGTCTCTGGCTTGTGATCATGAGGTTCATGGTTCAAGTCACACCGTCAGTGTCAGACTCTAGGCAGATGTCTTTTCCTATCTGGTCTCGCACCACCCATTTGTATAAATGTGTGGCGGTCTGGGAAAACCTGTCAGATGTCGCTGAATGATCAACAAGGGCTGTCAGATTGCCTGTGCATTGATCTGCTTCTGTTTACCGACAATGTATTACAAAGTACATGTCAGCTATTGAAATGTGTGGGTTCACCAAGGCCATTAACACTTTTCTCAAATGCGACATCCGATGGGTTTTCCTATAACCAACTTTTCGATGGGTTTTCCTATCGAAGGTTTCAAAGGTATCGAAGGTTTCCCTTTTCGATGGGTTTTCCTATAACCAACACACCTATAACCAACACTCCTTTAACCCGTCTGAAGTCGCTGAGTGATCAACAAGGGTTGTTCCTGTACATTAATCTGCTACTGTTTACCATGAGCATTTCAGCTGTTGAAATGTGCGGGTTCACCAAGGCTATTAATACTTTCCTCAAATGCGACATCCGACGGATTTTCATAGACTGCCACACAAATGGTATTGACCAGAAATGATCAGGGTCGGGCAGTGAATGAGCAACGTCCACTGAATTCTAAATCGATGGTTCAGGAGATCGGGGCTGAAGTGTCAAGTTGGGTGAAACCTCTACCGTTGTTGATATCAGACAAAAACAAAAACTTTTTTTTCAAGTTCTCGACAAGCTGCTTTCAACAACAAGAGACACCATTTTGCCAACAGGCTGTCAGTCTCACTCTCAGCAGAATCTGATGCACAAATTTTCATTTGCCAAAACTGCTGACGAGGCATTGTAATGTACCTTATCAACAGCTTGGAGGTGATCAATAGACTTGGGTTGTCCCTCTGAGAGGGTCAAGTGGGCTTTGTATTAATGCCCTGTTTTTAGCCCGCTTGGCCCATAGGCCAAAAGGGCTTATGCTGTGCTTGGCGCCTTTAGTGGTGGTCTGTCGTGCGTGCGTTAGTGCGTGCGTGCGTGCGTGCGTGCGTGCGTCCGTAAACTTTTCCCTTGTCAGATGGATAGCGCCTTCAGTTTTTGACCGATCATTTTCATATTGCATATGGGTGTGTATGACCACAAAATCTAGGTCAAGTTCGATTTTGGGTGCGATACGATTCCTACTTTGGCCAGTAGGGGGCGTTTTGTGAAAAAATTCAAAGGCCTGTATTTTGCGAATGGCTTGAGCTATCACGATGAAACTTTGTATGCATGTACCTCTAGCTTGTGGTGACTTGCACACGAAGTTTCGGTGC
>NMRB01001592.1:1988-15807 GCA_002633025.1 Notospermus geniculatus | reverse complement strand
GATGTGATTCCTATTTTGGTAGGTAGGGGGCGTTTTGTGAAAAACTTAAAAGGGCTATATTTTGATAATCGTTTGAGCTATTGTATTGAACCTTTGTATGTATTTACCTCTAGGTTGTGGTGACTTCCTGACGAAATTTTGGTGAAATCTAATTCTTGACTCTGCCACCAGGAGGCCAAAACCAAACTCACAAAATCTGCTATGTGTATGCTTTGGTCACAGATATTGTCAAAGATGGCTTGTATGGGATTCTGATATGGCTTAAATGCTTTCCACCACTGTGCGAAAAAGCCAAGCGGGCACAGTGCCATTGGCACTATTTTTCGGAGAAGCACTGTAATTGAAATAGCAACACGTGCTATTTTAGTCTACGTGACACTCACAGCCACAGACAGGTGATGTAGACACGTTTATTATCAGGATCAATAGCTAATATTTGAGAACAGGGACTGATGCATAGTTCGTGTACACACGCTTTTGTTCTGGCACAATGAATTGAACAGCATTTTGAAAGTGCACCAAGTTTTAAAGGCCCATTGTCTGTAATACATGTACATGTATTTGAATTTGAATTTTCAATTTTCTCAAGTTTCAAGGGCATGAAATAATAACAGGTTTCTAAGGTGAAAGACATCGCTTCCTACCAGACTCGAACCCACGGACCCTCGCATAAGGCATCAGTCGCTAGCACTCAGTGGCAGCACACCTTAACCACTAGGCCAAATCCCCATCTTCTAAAAAAGATGGTTCAGTGACCCGTGTTAAACGAGGTGTCCCTGAGCACCCTGCAAGTAATCCAATCTCGAATCCCAAACAGTTTTGTGTTATGCAAAGGGTCACATATAAAGGAGATACAATTAAAAAACTTTGAGATACAATTCTCAAGTTTCCAGGCATTCAAACGTGCTACAATCATTGCCATTGTTGCTGAAGAGATCTGGCCAAGATTTGTTAAAATTGCTGATGCTACAACTTAAACCATTTTAGGGGGAAGAGTATTCATATACATGTAAGCAGATTTCACTTTTAAATATTATGATGATATTGATTTCTTTTACTTTCAGTCATCAATGCTGAAAATGCTGTTCACCGGTCACAAAAGTTTGTGGCGATGGCTGTGCGAACTCGTCAAGAATACCTCAAAGGTCTTGCTGCTAATTACTCCACGAATATTACTCCAGAGGCTGGATCCAAATTAGGTTAGTGAAATTGACAAGAAGTTTCAAAATTTGTGATACAGTGGAACCTCGGTTGGGGACCACCTTGGTAACGGGACCACCTCCCCTTAATGGACCACTTTAGCCCAGTGCTGATTATTTTATCATTAATTTCCATTAACATGACCTCGGTAACAGGACCACCACCTCGGTATCCGGACCGGGACCACCTCACCTATGTGGACCACTTGTTCCAGTGTTGTGGGTGGTCCACTTACCAAGGTTCCACTGTAATTTGATTCTTTGCTGACGTGCTGAATGGAAGGTGTATGAATCAGCTGTATCCTGTTGTGAATATTTGAAGTTTTTCCATTTGTCGTTGTTTATCTTGTAATCTTGCGTTGATTTCTTTTAGGAAAATTTGGCCTGGGTAGCGGACGAAAGCGAGAGAAGACAAAACAGCGTGTGATACCTGACGTGTCTGCTGCTGGTGCTGTCGTCTGGTCTGTGCAGGTGAGGTTTCTTCGTAGGTGCATGGATATTGTCGGAGATGTTGCTCACAGGGCAAGCAGCACTTTTATACCCACCAGTAGGAAAATGGCGACTGAATAGGTGGACGTGACCTGTGTCCAGATACCGCCTGTTCCACCATAAACACACAGGGTTCTGCGCAGGACTGAACGAGTGCTGGTCGGAACGGGGGGTCTACCCCATAAAAATTTGAAATCTAGACTTGCTGAAATGCGATTTGCTGGCACCTGAGAGTTGAAATAATGAGCTCATTTGGCATCAAAATGACCCCGATCCACTCTATTGCAAAGGCAGTCCGCTTTGTCGTTGGTCAGAACTGTGTGAGGCCCTGCTGGGAAGCACATTCGGTGAATGGGAACAGAAAGGAAATTCGGAAGTGTGCGTGGCGGGCATCATTCTCTCGTGGCTGGTCGGAAAATACTCTTTAGGCCGAGTGCCGGTCGACATTTCTGCGTCCTGCACGGGGCCGTCCGGCGCTGACCAGCAGCGGCAGAACCCCGAACACACACATTCTCAGTTTTGTGGCCTGAGCATGCTTCCTTTGCCTGATAGCATGGTGTGACCTGATTCAGCTAAATTTGACCAGTTCACCTGAGTCTTGTCTTGTTGATTTCAGGTTGAAGACTTCGGCCAGTCCCTCCAGGTGGATTGTCTGCTGGGTATTTCTGCAGAGATGATAGTCCTGGTCGAAGAAGAAAATCATGATGTTGTGTTTGCAATCCATTGTCGTTCTGTGATAGGGTGGACCTCCCAAACAAATAGGTCAGTAATCTCATTTTATGGTATTAGAAGCTGCAATGACAGATAAGATGTCGGTAGATGCTCAGCGTTTCTGCCAGACAGGAGAACGATTTAGATGATTTAAGTTCTATTTCATCAGGTAAATTCATTTTCATAACGACCGACATGAGCGGCAGCGAATTGCCAGCAAATCACGGGAGAAAACAACACCATTGGATGCCTGGGGATTGCATCTCAGGGACTTAAAAATCCAAATTTTTCTGGGCGAGGGCCCCCAGACCCCCCGCCGGAGCAGGTGCCTTTGGCAGCCGCTTTTGGCAGCCGCTGTGGTCCATCCCCAAAATATTTTTTCTGGCAGAAACCCTGATGCTCCTCTTTCATGGATTGATCTTCTCACTGGAAGCTAAGCTAATGAATTGGGGAGATATGCTAGTGAGCTCTTCTACCCTATTCGAGCAGCCTTGATAGCATAGTGATTATCACGTCCTCCTAGCAAGCAGCAGGTCCTGTGCTCAAATCCGGCCTGGGCCATAACAGATCATCTGTGGCTCCTCAATCCATTGCATTGGACAGTAAACCGTGGTGCCCTGTACCTTGTGCCTTTGCAAGGTCAAGTAAGGCCCCATCCAAAGAGGAACACGAGTACAAAAGATGTAACTTGAGAGGTCTCTTCTGTATTTACCAGGGCAAATAATGCTATGGCTTCGGCCCTGATGGAACAATTTAAGACAATAGAGGCTTTGCAATGGCAATATCCTGGCGACCATTCTGGAGGACACAGGGCGCAGAGGTGTGAGCCGACCATGACGTGACTTGCGTGAAGTGCGCCATGCCATTGTTTGACGTAACGTCATTGGGGCATACACGGCTCATTTCGCTGCGCCTCTGCAGCATCAGGGCTAGAATTTTACCACGGCCACCATAGCCATGGCCTTGGGTGCCCACCCCAAAAATGTGCAGCGGCCTTGGTGCCCCTGTTAAATCTTACTTGATTTCATCATTACCCAAGGCCAAAATGGCAGTGCCCCACAAAATTTTAAATTCTAGCCCTGCAGCATGTGTCCTCCAGCATGGCGGCTTGTGATGTCATATGCAAAGCCTCTATACCACTATCAAGGGGTGACCCTGGACTGACTTTTACATGTCGGTGTTGATGCTATTTCAACTTTAGCGGCGCATCTCTTTCAGTCTTCGTCTGTACTACAATCATGGGGAATGTATCGTTTTGAAGTCCACCAACCCTGAAGTTGACGAGGTTCAGGAAATCATAACACGTCTGGTTGCTGTCACTCAAGGATGTGAAGTAAGATCTCTCACTTGATTTTACCCTGTGGACCTGGCGTGTAAACGTTTTGTCCATAAAGTACCGTAATGATTGAATAGAATGTACCAAGAGTTGCGCGTGCTTACAAAATGCAAATTTATCTCCATGGTCAGTTTCCTTGATTTCGCAATGCAATGGATCGCCTTTAAAATGTGCCGGAGTTTCTCCTAACTGGTGACTGATTTACCGTAAATTGAACCGTGTTGATATAACATGTTTTTCTCTGGGGTCTGCCCTGATCAAGTAAATTCCACTGACCAATGCATCGTCCTTAAAGTGTCAGTTCATGCTACATAATGTTATTACTTACTTTCAGACATTAGACATGACACTGCGAAGGAACGGTCTCGGGCAGCTAGGCTTCCACCTCCAGGCCGGTGGCATAATATCAGACGTAGAACCCTTGGCTTGGCAAAAGGGCCTACGGATCGGCAGTCGGATGGTGGAGATTTGTAAAGTAGCCACCGCAACGCTCACATACGAACAGATGATTGACCTGCTGAGGACGTCAGTGCAGGTCAAGGTCGTCGTGATTCCGCCCATGGAGGATGGAACAGTGCGCAAGTAAGAAAAGATTTCTCTTGGTGTTCAAGGAGTTGGATTATTTTAACACTTCATTGTCATTTCCTGGTATATCGGGACAATGATGTCGATGGTTTATGTCATTGGACAGTGGGGGCATATTGGAGGAGCAAATGAAGGACCCCATCCAAGTGAGGAACATGAGTAGCTTGAGATGGCCTCTCTTCTACATTGTATGCTTAACACGAACAGGCCCAATAAATGCTTTGGCTTTGGCCCTGACGAAAAAGTTAAATACAAAAGACTATTGGCCATTTGTTCAACCATGTGACTCCTTATTTCCAGGGGATACGACATCACGTCAAGACATTCTATAGCTACCTCAGGGGAATTCCAGGGTCTTCATAACCTCATTTCTCAAAAGTAAGTGACATGATGGGAAATGTATAGGTCGCCAGTAGGCCGTATTAAAATTGGGCTGTCAAATGTGACGTGCAGGGATGTAACCCAACTGGTGCAGTAGATCATCCAGGCAGTGTTTCCACCAAGAATTGAAAGAAGGGGGTACACCAGTTCGCTGGGCACCAGGCACCCTCCAGGGGGGTCCGAGGGCCTGTTCGTGAAAAAGTTGTTTTTAAGCCCCGAAAAAGCATTTCCCCACCATTTGGGAGAAGAAACCTGCATTGCCCCACAGGCAGAAGAGGGTAGGGGTACATATATTTCCCCTACTACAAGCCAAGGGGGATCTGTATCTTTCATACCCCCACCCCCCGGCAGAAACCCTGTTAGGCGAAGTTCGTCTGTAGATGGTTACAGGTTACTACATTCAAAACGATCATATTTCAGACTCGGCCCTCGGCTGGGATCCTCCTATGCAGACATCAACGCCGTATCATCGTCACTGGACAGTAAACTGAGCCTAGCCAGCAGCAGCAACCCGCCATCTCGCCAATCGCAACACAAAGATTACGTCGACGTCAACAACTTGTACGATCAGTCAAACAATTCCTCATCAAGACAATCACAATATAAGGATTACATTGACATTAATGTGCTGTCCGAGTCTCAGAAGTCTCACTTGAGAACGGAAGAAAATTTAGGTCACTTACACTCAGGAGAAAATTCACAGTCAAATTCTCGGGAAAGTTTGGAGACTACAGGTGAGTTCATTGCCTCCTTACGTACAGTATCGATATCAAACAATATAGATGTTTCCCACGTGACGTCATAAAGGCCACGTTGGCCGTCAAATTGACCACGTGTTTCCTGAAGGAACGTCACGATGACATTATTTCGTGTGCTGTCTCGTCCACAGCACATCAAAGATGGCGGCTATGGTGGCCATCTTGTATTCAGTGTCTGTCAGTTAATAACTACCCAACACTTTGAGTGATCAGCCTGAAATTTTTTTTGAGTGTTTGTCTCTATGAGGGGACAGTTCCTTTTAATGACCAGCACCATTGCTTCCCCAAATGTACCACCTAGGCCATGCCCCACAAACAACATACCAGTCGGGGCATATGCCACGCTATGCATTGCTCTTGTTCCCGTTAATCTCAGTCTAGCATTTCTAGCGTAGTTCCTATGAATTCCGTCAGTGGCAGCACCAATCAGATACGCAAAGCTAGCCTATTGACTGTGGTTTTCATTCATCGTCTGCAACGATAGAGGGGAATGACAGGTGATCAGGTCAGAGCTAGGGTATTTAAGCTCCATACATGAAAGGGTTAATCAGTGCCACTTGATGTCCACAAACTGAATGCATGATATGCAAATAATAACAGCGACAGATGTTTTGAAACTTCAAAAGAATGCCAGTTTTGAAACTTCAAAAGAATGCCAGTACTAAAAGAATGTATGTCACTGCACAGTTGTGTGGGGTCAGTATGTATGATTGACACTAAGTACCTGTAGTTCTTGACATATCATGCATATTGAGTGTTCTAAAATCTTGAAAATTGATGTCAAGTTGTTTTTGAAAGTACATGTAGTACCTGGCGTTGGCTATTTCAGTGTATTTCAGATTTCAGGCCGTACTCAGAATGTTCAGCTCCTGGGGCCATATACATAAAACATCTTTAGTGTAAAATTTCCCTTAAATTATTGTTCCAAACAAAAGATAAGGACCTTATGTTTTTTGCATGTAATGTGGAAAAACATGTGCATGAAAAATCAGGAATTGTTCCTTTGGTTTGAAAGTGGCCCTATGTAATAATAAGTCTGCGAACAGCAACAGGCCCATCGGTTCTTGTGTTGAAGGAGCTCCCAGTATAAAAATAACTTGGTAGAATATCTGGAGCTAGTTGTAAAGGTTTAGATTGGTCTACTTTAAACTTTGGCCCCCCCCCCACACACATCTTTGGAATGTGACATACACATGTACAATGAAATCAGCTTAAAATGCAATGGAAACTTTTAAACTAAATCTGCTGATAATAGTAATAATAATGGAGTAATGAATGTGTGTCCCATTAAAAAGTCCAATGGAACAACAAGGCCTATAATCCCCTCACCCAGTCACCTGAATATGAACCTGAATAAACTTCATGGTCAGACTAACTAAACCCCACCGTAATGCGGTGTAATGTCGGTTAGCTTTTGGGTGATAAACTAATGCCACAGTCATTATCATGTCTAATTTATAAATATTTCTAGCCTGAACGCATTTATCTGCACTTGTCTTGATTGGCCACATTCGACTTAAGCGATTGACTTCACTGAAATCGTTCACTTAGAACTAAAAAATTTTAAACTGAAATTTTTCCTTGTCAGTTATGCTGTAGGATGAGAGTATTTTGCTACTAAATAATGTACTTTTAGAATGCTATATTTTATTATGCTATGTTAAAATTGATTTTTGGCAAAACACCATGGTTTTATGCCCAACATGTTGCTACAGATTGGGTGCAAATACCATTGCTGTAGCTCCAATG
Organism: Notospermus geniculatus; assembly: GCA_002633025.1. Lineage (NCBI taxonomy): Eukaryota > Metazoa > Nemertea > Pilidiophora > Heteronemertea > Lineidae > Notospermus > Notospermus geniculatus. The sequence continues at coordinate 8,599 of NMRB01001592.1, read as the reverse complement.
GTTCTTGAGATATTTACGAAAATTTGGTGTCCTTTTACTTTCCTAAAAGAGTGTACTGCAAATGAACGCTATGTCACTTTTGTACTTAAAGCAGCGGCCAACACTGGCAAAAATTTTTTTTCAATACTAATAACATGATTATAATGCTAGCATACATGTAGTTGTACGTGCATTTTCCGTGTGAACTTTCTCTTGCAAGAATAATATAGACTTTTTCTCAGTGCAGTTAATACCACCATTTAGCTTGCTCACTGAATATTGGCAAGCGTTCAAATGTCTATTGTGCTTTTGTACCGGCTCACACGGGGCTTGACATTAGGTTGGTCTTGGAGGCCTCGCATTGATGCTAATTTAGACTGAGTGAAATGGATCGTCTGAGGAGTAGGCCCTTCTGTGGGAATTTTCTTCTCATTTCTCGACACATTTTACGTGCTGCAGGGTGTTCTGAGGAGTAGGCCCTTCTGTGGGAATTTTCTTCTCATTTCTCGACACATTTTACGTGCTGCAGGGTGTTCTGTGCACTTGTGTGGTGCACCTAGTTACGAGATGTGATTTTGGCTTGTTGTTGATTCAGCATTGGAAAACAAATACAAATGTTCTGTTCTGAAAAGTCTGGATTTAGTTTTCCAAGATGAATCCTCAGGAATTGATATCTAAACAACTTTTCTACACAGGTTCAGGTAGGTTTATTTTTAAGGCATCACTCCACCTGGCAGTTTTCGTGCACAAGTCATCCTCCCACAGCAGTGCTTTGCCCCGCTTTCACTTATGCTAAGAATGTCCTGAATTGCCCGAATATGAAATTGTCGAAGTGGCTAATCGGGTTGAAAAATATGCTGAATGTCAAGGATGGGTTAAGAAACAAGTACATGTATGTATGAATTCAAAGAATCATGTACGAATTGTACGAATAAGGTACGACTCACTTACGAATATTCGTGGATGATTCGTGACCGATTCATACCGGTACTTGATTCATAAATACATTCGGAACGTTCGTACCTGTTTCGGCATGTTTTCGGCGAGGGTCCACTAATTTGAGGAAGACACAAAATGGCCAAGAACAGCCCAGAATGCAAAAGAATCGATTATGAAGCTGTTATGGACGATATGAAAGGGTTACAAAGTGTTTACGATACATCTACGAATTTGAAATTTGTGAACCCTCCCACGAAAATTTTTGACAAGCAAAAACTTTCGTGGTGGCTCGAAGAACTCACGTGAACTGTACGAATGTTTAGGAATCAACCAAGAATCATTTAAGAACTGCAAAAAACGTTTGAGAATTATTTACGAACTGGACAAATTTCTGATTCGGGATATTTGTGGCGTAAGTGAAAGCGGGGCATTTGGTGTGGTCTCATTCTCTTCATACACTCACACACAAAGTGTGAGCGGATGAAGAGCAGTGAAAAATCTCCACCAACTAGTGGAAAATATCCACCAATGTATCCTACTTCAAGACATTATTGATCAGGATTTCTTTGGATTAGGATAATACACAAACTAAAATGGAGTTGACGGTATTGAATCATGGTAATCTTAATACAATATGTATTATTCTGCTTTGCATATGAGGCCTGTCATACATGTAGATGAACTTAACCCTCTTCTCTTATCTGAAGGTACAAACTTGCCTGAGAAAATCTCACTAAAATGGGGCGTTTTGGTAGTTGAGAGCTCTTGGTCTCATTTTCACATGTGTTTGTTTGTTTTTGCAGGTTCGAAAAACTGGTATCCTCGCCAATATCAGAATACAAGAGAACAGAGAGATGCAAAGGTACGGGAAGGTTGGATTTAAAGCCTCACAGTATTGAATTTTATGGTATTTTCGAAGTGTCAGGAGACTGCAGGTAGAGGTCTCATAGCCTCATGAAGGTCCCAAAATGCTTGTATGATACATGTACATACTTCAAAAAATCAATGCTTAGTTTATTGCATGGAATCAAAAAAACAGCAGGCAGAACTCTAATGTATCCACATAAAGCATAGTACATTTTACACTACACTAACGTTGGAGGACGGAAGTACTTTCTGAATTTAATACAGTGCAGCTTTAAGGAATAATTATTATACTGAACCAGAGGTCGGTTGTTGTGCAACCAAGACGCATCGATGTACCAAAAATAAGGCGAAAACCCAAGGACTGCACCGAGCATTTGTGGCGTAATTTGAGGCACACCCGACAAGTTTGGGTTACACAACGACTAACTGATAGCGAGATCTGACTTTCTATTCTAAAATACTTCAAGCTCAAATGCGTGACCAAGGCAATTTTGCCCCATCCACCAGTCCTAAGCCTATTAATTCATACCCAGCGAGTCATTGGTCCAAGACCTTTGAAGCCAAACAGAGGCCAGTGTGCATTTTCATGGTACCCGTACCAAATAAACAAAGGCATTTCAGCATCTTTGTTTAAAGGGGAGTTCCATTGAAAAATAATGTCTGACAGAAAGTCTGAGTCCCAAAATTGATGAAAATATGCTTGGATTTTTTTAGGTGACACTTCTGTAGTTATGGTAATTCTTAGTGGCTGATTTATCTTGCTATTTTACTTGTGCAAATGAAAAACAATGTGGCGTTAAGCCTATTACCCCCTGGATCTCATTTGCAACTACGTCCCCCCTGGCTAGGTCGCCCTGCATGACATGTTCGTTGTTTTGTATACATGATATACGTAAATACACCATCAAAGGCTTGGCATGGATTTCACGTGTTGATTTAGAATTTTCTTACCCATCTGTGCTCGAACTACATATGTAATAGCTTGAGTGGTGACAAAACGTTGGGGGGGGGGGGGCTTATGCAATGCCCTGCGGTTTGGTGATTATAATGTGCCAAAGCATTGCTGGGGAGCGATTCTGAACATGTTGGCACAAGAAGTAAGTTCATCACATGAGCACCAGTAATCGTTTTAAGACCTCACAATGGTCATGATGCACTTTGATTAAATGTGACCGACTCTGGCAAAGCAGACGCATGTCGCTCTTAGCTTGGCAGGTTGAGACCAAATGTTTGTCAGTTTCAATATTGTCTGTCTGTTATGAAATCTGAAATAATCTGTTTCTTCCATTCTCTCCTGGTGTCATCTCGGTTAGTTTTGGCTCACCTTCTGAGTGACATGCGACTCTTTTCGCCAGAGCGGGTCACAATTTTTTTCCCATTCTACTTTCAGTCTTACCAAGATGGTGGCAGTCATTCGGAGCGTTGGTACGAAGGTTCTGACCGCTCGGATTATTCCGGCCCCGACACATCGCGCTATTCGGACCCCAGCCAAGTCGGGCAAGGCGTCTACCTCACACGGTCTGTCGCGACGGCACAACAACAAAGTGCTTTCTCTCCAGTAACGAAGAAAGTCAGTCATATCCCTCAGGACAGTATGGACTCTGACATGTCCGGTCCCTATCATAAACATTCGAATAAATCGCACGGAAAGCCTCAGGATCAGTCAACGAGTAGTTCAAATCTAAGTCAGATTAGCGATTTGTCGTCACATTCACATTCAAGTGGATCGTCACACGGGAAGGTGGATGCGCCGACGCACCACGTTCATCATCATCATCATCAACATGGCTTCCCGTCGAATAAAATTCATAGTGATCATGACAGACTACGGGAGATTCAGAGAGGTGGGTTGCAGGGTTCTCGCCAGGAATTTGGGTCAGCATGTCGCATCAGTCATGTCAATTGCCCGACCAGGAAAGCCAGTTTGAGAGGTCCGTTTGTGTGTGTCCGCGCGCCTGAAACCCACAGCGGGAGGGGTGCGGTATCTCCCCATGAAAATTTTGAAAATTGAGATGTGCGGAGATGCGATATGCGGCGTTTTCCCACAAAATTTTTGATGAAATAAACCATCCAATATCGGCTGTTTTTATGGCGCGATCTACATGTAGGCCTGAACAGATATCAAAAAAAATTTCTGAGCATGAGATATCACTGTGAAGAAGGCAAGTATTAGTTCTTAAAAAAGAAGAGTAGGCCAATATTTATTTTCTTAACTGAAATGATAGTTTGATAGGCCGAGCTGTTGAAAAAACAATGTCTTTGACTTCACTCAACGGCGCGAAAATGATATCCGGCATCTTCTGTCACTGTACAAGGTCACTGTACCAGTTTGTTAAACTGTGCTCATCATGACAAGTGGAGGCCTGCAGAGCATCAGTCATCGCATCGGTGTGTCCTGATTGCAACAAAAACAGAACAAAAGTAGATTCTGAAAATTCACCTTCACTAAAGATATATCTGATGCTGAAATTACGATCTGACACACTGAAAACAATGTAAGAATTCGCGGGCGAAAAACACTAGCCCACCATTCTCTCAGCTGACACGTGACCCTGATTGACAGGTGCTTGTTGCCAATGGAGATTCATATCATTAGCGTGGTCGGGGATGTTGTGATGAGACGATGACCGAAGACAGGTGTGGAGGATGTCACGGCTCACACGGAAGTGTTGCAGTTAGTTTACCGGCAAGGATTTTATTGCACAAAAACAACAATCATGACAATGACCAGATGACAGCTGACATGGCTGATGTTTTATCGATTGCGCTTGGCAAAACAATGATGTGACTGGGCCTAGGCCTCCGTAGTATTCAAGCAGGATAATAAAGGCGCTAATTACCCTTCACGCGAAGTGATTTTAAATAGCTTCTCACAGTTTCCATCGCTTGTTTGAGTAGTGTGATGTGTTGTGTTTGGAGTGTGTGATTGTGTAGCATGTCGATGTTTATTTGAGGCTGTCGCAGATTTTAACAGGTTGTCGCGGATTTCAACAGCTTGTCGCGTTTTGTGTTCGGCGGTCGGCAGCGTGTCGCAGCGACATGCTGATTTGGCCTGGCGAGAACCCTGGGTTGACCTTATTTCTTTTTCAAGATGGCTGAAGTGTACATGGCCTTGAGTACGTTTCCAACAAAAGTGGTTGTCTGTTGCTCAGTGTTTTGAGAACTGCGGAAACACAGCATTGGAAAATCTGTAATGAAAGCAAAAGTTCATAACAACCCTCTCTCACTACTGTTTATTTTCGTTTATTTTCATTTCAGAGGAGCGACGGCCACAGTTCTTAAGTCCAAATGCAAAAACAGGTCGAAGGTTACGCGATAGCCACAGTCCAACAAGTAGTGCCAACAGTAGTCCAAGATCGACAAAAAAGTAAGTAGGAAGAGAAAAAATGCAATCCTTTTGTGTCTGGCAGCGTGTGAACCACTTTATGGGTCATATGAATAAAGACTAGTAAATGCTTTTACTTGAATTTTGCAATACAAATGCACTATGCAATGCTGTACAAATCTGAAGTATTAAAGCATTTGCTAGTGTTTATTCATATGACCCACTGCCTTGCTGCACCGCAGTGCTTTACATGTACATGTGCACATAGGTGCATTAGAGTGGTTGCCGTCTGCTATGTTACGGTCACTAGATTAGAGGTGTTATTGCACAATGGTGGAGACCTATCCTCCGCAAGCATCTGCTCGGAATAACGGAAATACCGGAAAATATGGTCAGATGCATGTTATTCCTAATTCCAACTTATATCAAGAGGTAAATAAGGTTTGTTCAATAGACAGTGTAAGGCTTGATTCATACTTTGGACAGCGAGTATCAGCGTCCGATGCGTAATCAAATTTAGACGTGACATCGTTGTGTTGATTTATACCACAATGTCTGGTCAGCATTTTGACATGGAATTATCGCGAGACCATAGCCCCACGATTGGATGCCAACAGAATTAGTCTATTGAGGTTTGGTGTTGAAAGTGGCATCCTGAAAATTGGATCACATGTCGAACACAGATGCAGCGGCGTTTGAAGTATGAATCTGACTAAAGTGATTGTAACGAAAGTGACAATGAATCCAGCTAAAGTGGCTTCTTTGTGAAAAAAATGGAACAGAGATTTTTCTGTTTGACCAAAGTGAATATCTGAATGCAATTCTGTTTTAACGTTACAGTCTGAAGAGGATATTACTTAGTTCATATTTCTATCCCCAGACATGGTAAAAATCAGTTCATTTGTTTCCCTCTTTTGGCCACCTTGGGTTTCTCCGCTAGACATCCCAAAGGTGATCTGTTGTTTGCTCTCAAAATTAGTCGTCTGTGCTTCGTTGCCAAATGTATTCCTCTGCACCTGCACAACACGTCATACAATTTCTGTGTTCACAACTTTTTTACAATTTGCTTAATTTCTCAAAATTTGCATAGAAAAAACAATTTAATTCTTCCTTGTAGTATCCCCTTACCCCTGATGTGTGTTTTTTGCTTTGTTCTCTTATACTGGTAGTTCTCATAGATGTAGGGTGAGAGTGGTTTTGATATTGGTGAATTGAATATACCGGGTACCCTATCTTTCCCATCAAATTTTGTGAAGTGGGTGGGGGTCAAGTGGGCTTTGAAAAGCATTGAAGTATCAGAATTTTAAAAAACTCCCAAGTTTTATCTCCATCATTTATCTTATCTTATCATCAGGGTTGTCAAACGGCATGACCCAGTTTGTTCGGGCAATAGGGTCAAGTTTAGACATGACACGATAAATTCGTAAGAACGCACATTCGTAGGTAGTATTTCTTGAAATATCTACCGAAATTCACAATTCTTGGAATTGTTTCCCTAATA
>NMRB01001591.1:135010-146296 GCA_002633025.1 Notospermus geniculatus | reverse complement strand
GTACTATTCTTACTTGTATCTCGTTTCCCGTCTTTCAGCCTCTTGTGTTGGCAGGTCATAGTCAGCTGAGCGCAAGGCCCATGGGCCTCTTGTTTGTTAATATTTTTGTATGTTGAATAAAATTCAATAATTGTTTATAATTCGGAATGTTTGTCATTGATTTCCTATCTTGCAAAACTGAAAGGAACAAATTTTAAATGTATTATCAAATGTTTTATTCTCGAATGATCAGCATCGGCAAACAATTCATATTTTTATAAATATACATGTAATTCCTACCATACAGATTTGACAGGATGCATCATAAGTCAATTATGTAAAAGGTGGAGATAAAAATAAGGCTGAAGGTTTGTCAATACCAGCAATCAAAGTATCAGTCATTGGATCAAAATATTCGATAACAAACCTCTGAAGAAAACTGCTTGAGACAAGTCCACATTTGATAATTATTGCTAGAACATGTATAACAACATCATCATACACCAATGTGAACATTAATATACATCTATTAAAGGATGGTTTGGGACATTTTACATGAAATAGACTACTTCATGCAAAATTCTTAAAAGACAAAATTATTTCATAAGAGTCTACCCGGTATGTGGAATACAGTGGAACCTCGGTAAGGGGACCACCCAAGGGACTGGAGCAAGTGGTCCACTTAGGCGAGGTGGTCCTGTTACCGAAATTGTCAGACCAAATATGAAATACATGTATGTATATGACAGTGTATTATTGCCAAAACTTAAATAACACTGTTTAGATTATCTCATCTTCTCACATCTCATGAAATACTAAGACTAAAGGACAGTGCTTAAATTGACCCTCATCTTCTCACGTGTCATGTGAAATAAGATGAAAGGGCACCGCTTGAACTCATCTTCTTACTTTGGATGTGATGGAATAAGATTGTGCACAACCCTCTGTACAATTCCATGTCAGTAACACCAACAAACTGTTATGATGCACACCAATTAACCACATTGTGTTCCTTCATCATGTGTGATTAAGGTGTTATTGTCAACTGTTTGTCACCGTTGGCTTTGCAAGCTCAATTGAAAGCCTACATTAACTGCACACATACAGTACCCAGAATGTAACAAAATTCTTAAATTGAGTGTGTAACTGAAGGTCAATACTAAAGTGATTAAGATTCTATTGAATCAAACCAGAAAACATGAAATAAAGGTGATCTTAAACTCATTTACATCATTGCAGCAGGTAGTTACTCAGTTCAGATGTCTTTCCGTTTACGATCACTGGTCCACTTAGGTGGTGAATTTTGGTCTTTGGGACTGCTAATTTGAGTGGTCCCGGTCCGGATACCGAGGTGGTCCTGTTACCGAGGTCATGTTAATGGAAATTAATGATAAAATAATCGGGACTGGACTAAAGTGGTCCACTTAGGTGAGGTGGTCCCGTTACCGAGGTGGTCCCCAACCGAGGTTCCACTGTATATAATACTATCAGTAATTCTTCAATAATGAGCAGTGCAATCACACATGTAAATGTGAATCTGACCTATGGATATAGATGAATGAAGTACAGGTGCACAGTATACAGGTAACAGTCGACACAGATTAAACCTATCTATCATAAAATCTTAAAACATGTAAATCCTGAATTTCATTATGCACAGGACACACAATCGGAAAATTTTAACAAATCAACCTGTGGAGGGAAATCCATTATGTTATTGTTTTAATATTTCCTTTACTCATAGCTGCCTTAATTACCATGAATTACTTCAGCAAGTTAGTTGTTAAGTCCACCCTGTCGAAATGGAAACATTTACCGGTACAGATGTACCGGGTAGGCGTGATGTTTCCAGTACATGTAAGGCAAGGTTTGAAGCTTGATTCAAGCTAGTAGTATTATGCAAGGCACATACTATTCATGCAAAGCATACTCGGTACATGTTGATGTTGGGCAAGGCATACTGTTGACGTTGGGCATAATGTATAATGGATCTCTGTGGTTGGAGGCTGTTGGCTTGGCACGCAGTGACCTGAGAATTGATGTGTAAAGGAGAGCAGTGATCATGGCTTTAGCAGTCCATTAAACTGGATTGGTAAGTTACGAAAAGCACAGGGTTTTGAAGGCATGCTCAGATTTAACCTTCCTCACAGCACTGGTAAAATGTAGGCTGGAGTAATTTTTAACTCAACTTCATACATGTATATCTTTCAATGTAGGGAGGGAATAATATTTTAATCACAGCAAAGATATCAGAAATCCAACAACCTGTTACTACATGGTATTTCAACTTTGCGGGCCGTGACAATACTGACAAGTCTGACCCTGAGAAAACAATAATTCATACAAAATCACATAAGGGAGAAATACCACACACACAAATGTTTAAAATTTTAAACATAATCTTATCACTAAATTCGTTAAAACATAATTTTATAAATCACTATTTTTTAAGAACAGCACCAAATGATCTATTATGCAACTCCAGACTTGCTGCCATTAGGGGTAACCTAAAAATTTAGTGATGCCACCTATTCCAGTCAATGACAACATAAAAAATAAAACTTTCATCTTTTCAGTGCAGCATGCAGTCATTTTGCATTTTCCCTTGGTAAGTCAGATTGGAGGTTTCTTCTGGGTCCCACTCTTCTCCCCCATTTCAAAATGTCTCCACCCCATCACAACTTGTCCATCAGACATTTGATGTGATGAGAAATCCCACCAGAAAGCACTACACTAACAGTTTGATTGCATCATTAAAGCACATGAAAAAGACATAGAAATTCAGAGGTTATGCCCTTGGGGTCTGACTTCATATCAACCTCAAACAACTGATTTTACTGAACTGCACATTCAGCAGCTTGCAATATGTGGATCTGAACCTTCCATATTTTCAGAGGCATCAGCATAAAACAAAAATAGGAATGTAGCAAGCAATAAAAATGCAATGTAAAACTGCTTTGCAATTCATAGAAAATGAGCCGAGTCGGAAGGTACAAAATCACTGTACTAATACCCTTGCGTTTTAAAATCAAGGCAATCATCGCTTGTGCATATTCTTCATTTTTTCATTGTATTCCTTGCAGATCATCTCATGGTTCTTGACTAGGGCTTCCACAACTTGTGGCTCAGCAAGTGTGGACACATCGCCTAGCTCATCTGGTTTATTGGCAGCAACTTTCCTCAGCACACGCCTCATGATTTTTCCAGATCGTGTCTTCGGTAAGCCAGGTGTGACCTGAAGAATTAAGAGAATATTCAGAGTTAGAAATTACCATAACATGAGGTCTACATGAAGACTCAGAAATATGCAAAGAAAGAAATAGCACTAAAATTGACACACAACGTGATAATATACAGGAAGTCAACTTCCAGATTTTGCAAATTTTCGACCCCAACCGGGGTCTTCTTCAGGCTGGCACTTAACAGTACAAGACTCTAGAATAGACTTAATAGTCTATTCTAGAGTCTTGTACTGTTAAGTGCCAGCCTGAAGAAGACCCCGCTTGGGGTCGAAAATTTGCAAAATCTGGAAGTAAGACTCAGAAATAGATGTGGTATGATATGGAGAGGCTAGGGTAATTTTTCACTAATGAGCACAAATGGGGCTTGGCTGAGGAGATTCTCCATATTCACCTGTATCATCTCCGGCACAGCATATGAAGCAATCTGTGTCTTCACTATATTCTTCAATTCAGCCACAATCTGATCTGGTGGCTCTGTTACATTTTCTTTCAATATCACAAATGCATAGACACCCTCTCCTTTGATTTCGTGTGGGAATCCAACGACTGCCGTCTCTGCCACTTGCTCATGTTGATCCTGAATAATGAAATGACGATGATGGTTTTTCAATATACATGTACATGTACCAGTACCAGTATGAAAATGCTGAAATAAACGCAAAGTATCCTTGCACACAATTTCAGACAACTATGAACATGATGAAAGTGCTATGAAAGATTCCCTAAAGTTCATCAGTTCAACTGACCATGACATCTTCTATTTCTGCCGTGCCAAGCCTGTGTCCGCTCACATTGATTACATCATCCATTCTGCCTGTGATCTGATAATATCCATTCGCATGACGATGACCTCCATCGCCAGAGAAGTAGTAACCTGAAGGAAAGAGAAATTTCATGAAACAAACACATGACTTTCTCTCCATCAGTACCAGCAGGAGCAGCAGTGGTTGCCATTGGGCAGTCAGAGGAACTCGAACTCAAATCTTCACTTTTGAGTGAGACTCTGAGAGCGACTTTATCAAAACAGCCTCATCTTCCCGAAGGGTATGGTCACATGTACCAAGCTACATTGTAAATGCTTGTGTTATCAGTTATCCGTTATACTGATCATGACTACCATTGGAAGTCATTGAGTTTCACTGTATATTTCAACGGTCTACTTATATTATTACCAGGATAAGGTTGGTAGTATGTCTCCAGAAATCTGTCATGATGTCCATAGATGGTCCTCGCCATTCCAGGCCAAGGTTTCTTGATACATAACGCTCCCATCACATCCATTCCAGTCATTTCTTTCCCCTAATAGAACAGGTAAAAAACGACATCAGAAAAATCCCCCACGTTTGGACAAAGCCAGCTGAGCACACCACGAACGAAACACACCTGACTGTTCAAAATCACCGTTTTCATGCATACTTTTTGCCTAGGTCACCTTCTAAACTTTAAGAAGCATGAATGTAGGTTGTTAATTGCACTTTTCTTATTGTTCAATGCAGCAATTAACACAAACCTTATCATTCACAATTGCTGGTTCTATTCCCAAGAATGGTCTCATTGGCATTCCAGAGACGATTTCAGACCCTGGAGCAGCTGGTCGGGGAGCTATCATGATTCCTCCAGTCTCTGAAAGAAAAGATCAACATCATGTACGTGTACAGTACCACTAGTACATTCACAGCTTCAGTGAAGGCCATATAAGGTCCCTCACTGTGCAGTTCCTGTTAACACTCAAGCACACACATACGAAATGACTGCTGTTGCAGGAACAATTGTTGTAATTTGATATGATCTGATTACCGGTACATGTAAACTACCACAATGAATACTATACGTTCTACGGTGAGGTACAGGGCTGGAGGAAGCCAAAGATAGTCAATCATCAAGAGCACCCACCTGTCTGCCACCACGTATCCACAACATCACATTTCCCATCACCCACAACATGATGGTACCACTCCCAGGCTTCATGATTCAAAGGCTCTCCAACTGGAATGTAGAGACGATCTTATTGTCAAAAGGTGGCAGCACTGCACTAATGGTCCTGAACAATCTTATTTCTCAACAAAAAATTGGCATGGGACATAGCCTGAATGGTTTTCATTATAATTTATATTTCGATGGCAGCGACGTCTTAGGCCTACCGGTAAATCCTCAATCATGAACAGTCAGGCTTAATGCGTAAACACGACGTAATGTCTGTCACTCCAGCTAACTTGTGATTCCATAATACGTCAGTCCAGGTATCTTTGAACGCAGATTGTAATGAGTAACCTACTGACCTCTAATGGGACACTCTACTTGACTAGTATAATGATTCACAGATATCCTTGACCCACATTACATGGCCAATCAATGACTGGGTCAAACGAGGTCAAAATGGGTTATTGGTACATACTACCTGAGTTTCAGAATACAGTGAATAAACTACATTAAAAGGTTGTATCAACAGACCACTGATAAGAGATCAATCAACTGACGGAATGGGAACCAGCAGCGCCAAAAGCAGCAATGATCATTGATAGACAAAAGGGCAAATGTTGCAATATAAAATAGAATGATTTACAGGTACAACAGATTCTACTTCTATATCAGGCAGAAAATACCCACCACATCCTAGTGTCCGCAATGACGACCTGTCATACTTCTGGACCCATTCGTCACCGAAGCGCAGCAACAAACGCACTGCCGTAGGCGCTCCGTAAAACTGTTTGACTTTCAGTCTCTCCACCATTTCCCAGTAGCGTCCAGGATCAGGATACGTAGGGACGCTCTCGAATAAAACTGATGTAGCACCATTGAGTAAGGGACCGTATAGGACGTAACTGTGGCCAGTGATCCAGCCAATATCAGCAACACATGCATAGATATCACCAGGGGTGTAGTTGAAAACAAGCTGAAATTATAATTTGTGTTCATTTATTTTACTGGCAGATCATCTTTTTCAGGGAGTTTTATTACTTATGTATGTGGATGCAACAGGAACAAATCACACAGTGGTGTGATTTTGTGAATTGAATATGCACATTGCCCGATTCGATAGCTGAAGCTACACTTGTCTCAAAGCTCTCGATCGATCGTGCAACTCTGACAACCATTAAGGTTAATTTATCTAAAAGTGAACAACTTTTATCTTACTTTGTGCGTCATCATGGCGTAGAGGAGATAACCACCATGGGAATGAGCGATTCCCTTTGGTTTGCCTGTACTTCCCGATGTATATAGGAAAAAGAGAAAATCTTCACTGTCCATTTCCCAAGGTTTGCATTCCGTTGGCTGTTGTGCCATTTCCTGAAAGAGAAATGAAATGGCCAGGGCCATTGTGCTCACCTCTGTGACAGAGTATGAAGTGTGAGTAGCCTGGTGATACACTGAATGGTGAAGGATTAGTGCAGAAACATCGTAACATTTACTACCGATGAGATATGGCCAAAGTCAATTTTTCAAGATGGCCGCCTGGCAGCCATGTTGAAGTCCAATGGAACCGAAATTTGGCATATAAGTAGACGGTACCAAGACACATATTTAGGCACGGTTAAAGCATCCTAGCTCCCACTATTTATGAGGTGTGGGTCGAAGTCCATTTTACAAGATGGCTCCGCGGCGGCCATATTTGATGTCGGATCTGACTGAAATTTACCATATATTTATATGGTACCTAGATACATATTTTGACAACGTTAAAACATCCTACCTACTCCTATTTATAAAATGTGGGTCAAAGTCCATTTTTCAAGATGGCTTCCTGGCGGCCATATTTGAAGTCCGATTGGGTTGAAATTTGGTGTATTCGTGCAGGGTACCTAGATATATCTTCACACCAAATCACAACACTGTATGTCAAATAACAATGAAATGTGCCACCAAACAGTGAATTTTGAGCTTTGACCTCTGTGACCTTGAAAAGTAGGTCAAATCAAAAACCCGGGATTTATGTGATGAAGTCTCATCAGAGGAACCCACCATAAAAGTTTCGTGGTTCTAGCTAACCGCGTTCAGGAGATACGGTCGAAAGAAGGTTTTCACAAAGCGCCCCCTACAGGCCAGAGTGTACAAGTAGCAGCGCTAAGTTTCGGTCCAGAGATAGTTTTTACCATAGGGTACCTGTACACCAAATTTCAAGTTTGTAACCCAAGCGGTTTAGAAACGTGCCACCCCTGTTAACGACGACGGACGACGACGACGACGGACGACGGACGACACACCATGGGAGAAGCTCACCTCACAGAGGTGAGCTAAAAATGAGGAGACATCCAAAAGTCACATCAAAAAGAGAAGATCATTTGCCTCACATTTCACAAGGAGGATTGAACTGAAGTCATACATGTACATTTTCAGGAATTGTAAATGTTCACTTTTCAAGCAAGCCCAAGATATCTGGTTGACTGTGATGTCAACTGCTGTCAACAAAATGAATTTTAGGAGTTTACATTTACATTCGAAAGGAGTATCATTATTACCTTCTCAAGAAAGACATCTTTCTTCCCCATAGGCACTTCTCCACCAGTCCTCTGAGCAACAAATACTTTCTCAACATTTGGACACTTCGCAACAGCTGCATCAACAATCCGTTTTAATTCTATGATTTTACCACCGCGTACGCCTTGGTCAGCAGTGATCACAATTTTGGCATTTGCTGCAAAAATACAAGAAAGAGCTGGTCACACCCGAATCCAACTGCAATTGATATCTTGCTGAAATAATATTGAATAGGAATGGGACTAAAATATATGCCAAGAACTATTCAAGCAATGACAAACCTGGAGGCTTCAGTTACAGTTACGTGTACACTCACCATCATTAATTCTTGACCCCAGTGCCTCGGCACTGAAACCAGCGAAGACAACACTATGGATAGCGCCAATCCTGGCACATGCTAGCATCGCAGCGACCACAATGGGTGACACGGGAAGGTAGAGAACCACCGGGTCACCCTTTCCGACACCATGACTTTTCAGCGTGTTTGCTATTCTATTTGTCATCTCATACAGCTGCCTGGAATGAAGACAAAGAATTTTATTCACTTTTTCACAGGACAGACACAGGTCCTAATCTAGCCTCTATTGAAGTCAGTGTTCAGGCGGAGACAGACAATGAGATTGACAGATTTGCTCAACATTTGCTACAACATCTCATACACTACTCCCACTGTTTTTGTAAGCAAGGCATAGTCTACCTCAAGCTCTCCTTCCTAGCCTTGTATGTAGGCCTACCTGTAAGTAATATATTCTTGAGTTCCTGGTTCATCTTTCTCCCAAATCAGGGCAACTCGCTCACCGTCTGAGGCCTTGTTCTCAAAATCAATATGACGATCAATGCAATTGACTGAAAATAAATGAAGATAACAATAATTTTGGAGTCCTACTTTATCATAGTATTTGTTAATAGTACCGGTAGTTAGTATTTATCATTATGATGTTTGATCGTGATTGATACCAGCATAGGCTTGACATGTGTAGTTGAACTGTTCATGGACTGAAATCATTATTCCACTTAGAAGAATAGTACGAGGCTCTGCCAACATGGACTCATGTAGATTTACAGTGAGATCGGCGATAAATTATTGAACATTCTGTACGGTACATCAGCTGGTTTTCATGGTAGGCCTACATACAGACAACCCAGCCGTGCCAGCAGCATGACTGGACTGTCAGTTGGCCGCTGGCCGTACTGCCTGGCTCTACTCGGTATAGGCATAGGCCTGACAACATAGAAGTATACGGTATACGAAAATGCCGGTTAACAATGGCTTCACGGTCATCCATTTGAAGCCTTTGTTAACCGGTGTTTTCATATGCCGTATACTAGAGGAACAAGGGCCTATTTATTAACGTGCCCCAAGTCCGAATGACCATGATGACACTCTGAGTGGACAACTGAGCGAGTCGTGCGCATCTTGACGTAAGTGATGAAAAGGTGATTGCAAAGGAATCAGAATAAATTCATGGACATGGTCATGGAGTCGAGATGACGGATGGATGTTGTTTGATCTGCTGTGTGCTGATGGTGGTTTTGGCCCCTACCTAGGCCTACTTGTGTCACTTGTTCCACTAATTACCTGATGCATTTATCTTCCCATTCAAAAACCACTTAATTTTGCTTCCTTCCATGTTAACATCCTTCACCAGATCAAAATCTTTGAACCAGGAGAGCCGACTCCTGGCCAGCTTTCCCCAGAAGATGTCAGGTTCCTCCAAACTGAATCTGTGAAGATCTTCATAACTCTGAATATTCTTCAAGCCTTCGAATTCTGGCAGTGGTGCAGACAAAATTTCTTTGTTAGCTGCGGCACAACAACTTTGTGCACCTGTTTGAAAGTTTCTGGCATGTTTAGTTGAAGAATAACTCAGAAATCGGGAAATGTTCAGCTGCAGAAACCTCCCCTTCCGTGCGATCGTCGCCATCATCCCACCAGCTCACTCTTCTTTCTGACGTGAATGATTTGTGGTCATGGTGGTTGTCCTCGGTCATGGACGAGCCCATAATCTCAATAGGGGTGAATGATATGAGCCATTCAGAGATTATCATGGGTTTCCTGATAATTTGTCTCCATATTTGAAAAATCACAGACCCTAGTAGATAGTATAGGGAGGCTAGTAGATAATTTCAGATAATTTATTGAGGACTTATTGTCGAAATAAGCCCACGGAATCATTGTACATATCCTCCAACCCTACTGTCACCCCTAAGCGCTGCTGCGGTTTACACTATAGACTAGTTATATCGTGGACTCACAGCGCTTTAACGAATACTTCTGGCAACCACTACCAGTCATTGCACGAATAAACCAATGGAAATCTTTAATAGGGACTTTCAGCAAGGCTCCGTATCGTCGATCCGTGTCACGTATCACGTATCGAGCTAATGCATTTTCTATCAAAGTCATACGTCATACGTGATACGGGACGACGATACGGAGCCTTGCTGAAAGTCCCTAATGTTTTCGTGCAGCACGTGTGGACATAGGAACACGTGGTGTTCCTTCAACGCGCCCAATCCCAAAGGTTGTACCGGTCGGTGTAGTACCGGGTACCGTTTGATGATATAGAAGTCAACTTCCAAAATTTCGCAAATTTTCGACCCCAATCGGCGTTTTCCTCAGGCACTTTTCAGTATGGAACTCCAGAAAGGACTCTTCTCTTCTCAGAAAAGACTAGTCTTTCCTGGAGTTCCATACTGAAAAGTGCCTGAGGATATCTGGCGCTCCGTTGCGGTCAGAATTTATGGCGCTCCAATGCGGTCAGAATACCATTTATTCCTAGGGTGTAATTATATTTTTCTCTGCTCCTCTATTGAAGAATTACTCCTTGTCGGAATTGATTTTCGACGTGGAATAAACGATCGGTCGTTTTCGGTAAAAGTCTACTAGCCAATAACATGCTTGCTATTATACGTTTCAAGGCCGTGTTTGCCCATATAAAAACTGGAACAGGATTTTGTTCCTGAGCGCTGAAACGCTAGCGCACCGGAACACAAACGTCCCGACGCCGCGTCTTGGAACAGGATTTTCTTGTTCCGTAGCGCCAGCTCCCGGCGCTATTCCAGCGCTCTGGGACAGAATCGCCCGTCGCCGCGTCTTGGAACATGATTTTCTTGTTCCTTGGCGCCAGTTTGTTGTTGGCGCTCTGGGACAGAATCGCCCGTTGCCGCGTCTAGGAAATTTTCACACACTCATGCTAGCAGGGTATCAGTTCCCGATGTAATATAATGTAATGTCCCCCGACATGTGATGTCCCCAACAATACATTAAAGCGGGTGATCCACTGTTGTGATTTTGGCTTGAGACGCGGTTGCGTTCCCTTGCGGTTTACCTTATATGGCAATCGGAAATCCTTATAAGGTAATCGCAAGGGAACGCAACCCCGTCTCAAGCCAATATCGCAACAGTGGATCACCCGCTTTACGGATTAAGCGGCACCCTGAATTGGACTCTAAGTAAAAATCTTGTTCCAGGACGCGGCGACGGGCGCTTCTGTCCCAGAGCGCCAACAACGAACTGGCGTCACGGAAAAAGAAAATCATGTTCCTAGACGCGGCGACGGGCGATTCTGCCCCAGAGCGCCAACAA